>JAAGKR010001451.1:0-87757 GCA_011419295.1 Clarias macrocephalus
ACCAGCACTTTATCCAGTGGTGGGGGTTTGGGCATTGGGTGGAACTGAATGCCCATCAACCAATGCCCATCACTCATCAATATCATATGGGATTAATAAATGGCAGTGAATGAGGTTTAAGCTAGATCTACTGTGGAATGCTAAAAAGAGTTTTTTTTTTACTCATATTCATGCAAGAAAAAGCGGAAGGGGTTTCGTAGTGGAATCATAACAACCACATAAAAGTTTAAGCACGTGTGCTGTCTTGTTACTTATAACTCACTTTTCCACCCCGGGGATGTTACTTTAGCCTGTACCTGACTGGATTTTTTTAAAGTCCTGGCCTTTTAATTCACATGCCACGTGCTGTACATCAATTCGGAAGGGAAAGAGAATGCATTTCGTCAGCCTTGGGCAGTGCAGCACAGACACCTCCACATGCATCCTCTCTCAGCTGCTGTAAAACTTATCCTGTAATTATGGTTGTCATCAGCAGCCCCCAAACTAGCAGCTATATTTACTGGTGCACAAACAGCAATCATGTCTCAAACATCTTTAGACAAAACTAGATCTCTACTGTTATACAGGGCCTTCAAAATAGTTCTCTTACTAGCTGTCTTGTTTCATACCTTTACTAAAACTCTGTTTAGATTTTGATTCTCCAGTATGTGACACCAGAGAGGGATTAAAATAACACCCAGGACACAAGGTCTGTTTTTGTATCAGGTATATCAGAACATCCTTCAAAATTCTGAGTTTTTTTTTCTTTAGTGGAATTATGGGGTTGCGTCACTTGGCTGAGTCACGGACACATTAACATGGTGGTTATGATGAAAGATACCTGCCAACCTGCCAACGTCTTCTTGTCCTACAGTCATAATATTTTAGCTCAATAAATGCGCAGGAGTCAATGGAGCAAAATTAACCCATGCTCTCTGGGTGGGAAGAATGGCATACACAGCAGCATTAGCAAATCCTGGGCAATTGGGAGCTCATGTATTAATATGAGAAAATATAGTAATTTTATAGTAATCTTATGATGCAGCCTGAGCAGTGTTGTATAAGAGGATTGGTTAGCTTCCCATTTCACATTTAAAGGAGAAATGTGTTAGCCTTCTCCTTCGCTGATTCAGGGACAAACTGATAATCACAACTTATTTTTTTCCTTCCATTTTTCTATATAATTTCTATATTATGCAAAGGTACCAAATTGGGAGAAAAATCTTTTATAGGTAAATAGCACAGAACTGTTAAGGTAATCATCTTGGTGGCTATTTTTAATAAGGTGTGGCCTCAAATTAATATATACATATATTTTTAAGTAGGGCTGTGATCAAATCTTTAAGGGATGCCATAATCAAAGCTATAGGTGGTCGAACAAAATATTATACTTGGCAACTTTTTTGGTGGGGAAAGGCAGTGCATTACATATTTACATACTGCTGGTCTTAATATATTAATTCCTAGTCATGCCTTGATAGCTAGCTAGCTAGCTAGCTAGCTAGCTAGATAGATAGATGGATGGATGGATGGATGGATATTGACTTCACTGTTTACATTAGTTTTAGAAACACATTTTAACCATGCACCTTTATCAACATGTTTTTAAGCCTATCCAAAAGGCCAAACCCTTTTAAACTAAACATGGTGTGATTTGCTCACACATTCTTCTCTATCTAACATGTTCACCAACTCCCACTGTGAGATCTGTTCAAAAATACTGCACAAGTCAAAGAGGTCAGTTTGTGAGGACGAACAAGCACAACTGTGAAGGAATGTGTGTGTGTGTGTGTGTGTGTGTGTGTGTGTGTGTGTGTGTGTGTGTGTGTGTGTTTAAAACGTGTGAGACAACATCTAAAGGTGTGAGACAACATGGGGAAAAAATAATGTTCCTAAAAGGATGTTGCAACATTGCATATAGCACAGTTCTTAGATATGTTATAGCACAAAGTGATTCCCTGTGTGGGGTGTTAAAGCATCTTACATCACATTGTATGCAAGGCCTTAGGACAAAGAACACTTTAATTTCCTTTTAATTGTTGTTTTTCTGACATGGTATTACTTGGAATCCCATTCTGATTCAGAAACATTCATTCATAGAGAAAATCTTCTGGATGTTTCTGAAGCACAGCTGTAGGACATTTTACTTGAACATTATTCTGTACTTATTATCTATTTACCGCTCTTCACTTATGTCTCCATGTTCGGTTTACGCTTGCTTCCGGACATCCTGAGAATTATTCTGCACGCACGTGATAATGCACGCCAGACATGTGATCTAACTTCTGCGATTGAACATGCACAAATGCATGTTTGTATGTTTGAAAGTTTGTAACTCGATTGTTAATGAAGTGATGTACAGTATAGTGCTGACTTTACAAGCCCCTGGAGGCAGTGTTATGGTTTGGGTTTGCTTCAGTTGCTCAGATTTAGGCTCAGCAACATTATGTGGCAATACAATGAAGTCAGCTGAAGATCATAATGTACTGATTGACCAGTTTTTTACTTTTTTTTCCTGCAATAAAAATTATTAATATGCATAAAATAAGTATGATTCTACTATTACCCCTCTATTTTCTCATTAAAGAAGAGATATAACATTATACTGTAACATGCACCATTCAGCAATCAAAATTTGAAGAGCTTTTTATACAATGAAAAGAAGTACTTTATACATATACCGGAAATGAAAACACATTACAAAATATAAAACAACAGTACAAAGCAAAGAAAAAAAGCTTGGATTCCACAAAATTGCCACCTTTACCTTAATAACAGCCTCAAACACAGTTTTGGGTCAACCGAGACTCATCCAATATCATGTTCTGAACTTTTAACTGACTTGTTTGACCCTTTTGAAATCTGAAGGTGAATATTTATTTGACGTTTGAACACTTCCAAACAGAAAAGATCATAGCATTTACATATATTTGACTATGTAGTTACTGTATATACAAATGTCCAGTTCATATAATCGCACATAATTAAAGACGAGTGAAAGCATGCCGCCAAAACCACAAATGTTTGACTGCTACCGTGTGCAAATCTTTACAAAAATGAAATCCACATTCAATTCATACAGTAGTAAACCTTTTTCAAAGCTAGAAAACCGTGCCTACCCCGACGTCTGTGTATATTTTCACTGGCAGCACACTTATACAGTTAGTCAGGCTTAGTTAGATTAAAGACCATCATGTCTTAAACACACATCTTCTGCCTTTGGTCTTAATAACAGACTCAGCTGTAGGTAGCGGTCCAGGCCGCCCACCCAGCACAGCTGCTTGTACACTCCTCACCAGGTGTTTAGATGTGTGTGTGAGTTTCTGTTTGCGTTATGGGCTCTCTGTTGGTCTAGGATCAGTGGATCAGCAGATGGGGTTGTGTGTCTGACAATAATGGTGAAAGTCAGAACATAAGAGTCAGTTCCTATGTGACTGTCAGACAACTACATTTCCTTTCATCACTACTGATACTGATCAGCTGCTTGCACGCTCCTATTATTGCAAGGCCTCAAACCCTATAAGGAAGAAGCCTTGGTTATGCTATGTTTTACTTTCAACATAACTTCTTTTTAACCACTGTAAAGAAAAGCAATAAATGTAGCCTTGTGTTGGTGGAAAGCTTGGCTCATTTGGAATAAAGTAGGTCAATGGGTGCTTGTGTCATCAGGCAGTGAGACAAAAGTACCATGCAGCCTACGTGGCGTATATCTGAAAAGGATGGCCATCCCTCTGGCGATAACAACATTCTGCATCATCTTCTCTATGGCAGTGGAATCTCTAGCAGAGAAGTCTTTTTAAAATTCCATAAAGTTTCATATTATGCAAAGAACAACCATGTCTCCTCCTCCTCTCTTTCTCTTCCTCCCTGTTTCTACCCAATATAACCAATGCTGTAGTCGTTCTATGTGCCTAGGGCAGTGTGTCCTAAACTGACGTGACCAGATCATGCTTTAACCATCTTCTTCTGACATAAACTCATCCCAGGCCACAGGGGATATCGCAAACGACCCGTGCGTGAACTCTGGAAAAGAAACAAAACATACCATCATGTGCACATGTCTGACTAGAATAAATGGAGCTCAGTGCTGAGACACAAGCCTTTTACTTCAGGTGTCTAACTACGAAACGGAAAGAGCAATAGTCCACTTCATACAAGCACTCATGTTCTTTAATAATAGAATATTCTTTGGATTCCTAGGCCAAAAACAGATTGTTTCAGGGGCATCTGCACAAAAACTGAGCAAAACAAAGATTCATTAATTCATGTTGTATACATGCCTGTCTACTACACCTGCGATGTACAGTAATCTTTAGAGCAAGGCTTTCTGGTTTAAAAAGCGTAATGGTAATAGTATTTTTGAATGAATACAACCACTATTAGGATGCACTGATTTTTTTCAACCACATGTATAGACTCCAACTACACTAAAGCTACTAGTGAACAATGTGACCCTGATACGAAATAGTGAATTCTGCTGAAAATGCTTAGGCTGAAAAATACATTTCTTCATCCATCTTCAGTAACTATTTTCTCCTGGTCAGACCTGTGGTGGAGCTCGAGACTTTCCTGGGAATATGTGGTACAAGACTTGGATAGGACACACATTTGTTGATACCTCAGGGAATTCAGCTAGATTCTCGACTCGGGTCTGTGTGAATGAAGTTTGCATGTTCTCCCCGTGCTTGGTGGGTTTCCTCTGGGTACTCCAGTTTCCTCCCACAGTCCAAAGACATGAAGATTAGGTAAATTTCCATCTTCCAAGTTGCCTGTAGTGTGTGTGCCCTGTGATGGATTGGCACCTTGTCCAGAATGTACCCCACCTCATGCCGAAAGTCTCCTGGGATAGGCCCCTGGCCCCTAGAACCTTGTATACAGGATAAGCGGTATAGAAATAAATGTTAAATACTGGTTTTCTGCAGAAATCATAATCAACCAAGTGTAAACTCTATTCTAGAGCCTCACCATGATAGGGTCATCACTTAAAAACCTCCTAAAACCAGATCTACTAAAATCAAGTTATATTAAATCTAGTCGTGAGCTTCAATCTCCAATACTGGTGCGTGAGTCTTAAGTCTCCCCCTTTCCATCCACCCGGCTCTACGACACAAAATAACTTGATAAGGTGAAACCAGACACCACCTCACCAGGCACTGCAGAGGCACCTAAGAGGACACACACTGCACCTAAGAGGACACACATCCCCCAACACTGTAATAAGATCCGAGTTTAGATAAGGAACATTAGAATAAACGGGTTTGTGATACCTGATACTGCTTTTTGCCTGTTTGAAGGAAACATATGAATAAACCAGAAATGCTACAGCAAATCAGAAAACACAACAACAAGGCCACAAACACAAATTCAACACATCAGCCTTCAGTTAAAATGGAAACGGTAGGACCTTATTTTAGGGATTCTGTCTGTGACACTACACATGTTCAGTATAATACCGTTATATTATAGATTTGCTGTTGTGTTTTTGGTTCGTTAATGTGTTTTGCACTTGTACTTTACCATATACATGTAACTGTGAGCAAAATCACAGCTGAAACGAAATTAAGTGTAAATTTTCTCTCATTCATCTTTTACTCATCCACCACATTCAATAGCACGATATCACCTGAAGAGGCAGT
Organism: Clarias macrocephalus; assembly: GCA_011419295.1. Lineage (NCBI taxonomy): Eukaryota > Metazoa > Chordata > Actinopteri > Siluriformes > Clariidae > Clarias > Clarias macrocephalus. Next base: position 5,616 of record JAAGKR010001451.1, read on the forward strand.
TTTGTCCTCTTTTTCTCTTCTTCACACCCAAGATACTATATAGTATAAAGTCAAAACTGAGAACTGACTAACAGCAATGATCAAGAGAGCCTTCATCAAAATACCGACTAGAACTGCTCAGCTTGCTCAAGGTGGTACACAGAGTTAAAGCCAGGTGCTGGTAATGAAATATTTGACATATTTGAGCCTCAACCCTCAGTGTTGAGATGATAAATGGCTTCTTTCACCATGTTTTTTTTTTCTTTTTGCAGCATGATTCACAAATACTTGACTTAGAAAAGTACAAGGGGTTGATATGCATGATGTAACAACACATGCTAGAGCTTGTATTCATGTAGCTTGTTCTGTGTTTCAGTTTATAAACTGACAGCTTCAGGGCTCGAGGATGGTACATCATGTAGTTTCTTGGATCTGTTGTAACACAGGCCATACACCTTTTGGTACAGTAAGATTTAGTTTAAGGACTTGTAACCCACTTTCCCTTCTGTCTTATTTAGACTTATTTCAATTGCTCAACAGGGTGACTGAGGCCAACTTCTCCAGTGTCCTCCCAACTTCTGACCATATCTAATAGGCTTTCCTGTCTGCTTCAGGAACCACACATAATCTATGAATAACTCATGAAGTGCCCACAAAATGGATTCAATGGACCCTGTGTGCATGTTTTTTGTCACATTAAAACTGCCTTTAACTTTTACTGTTTTTTTTTTCTTGGTAAGATTGAATAAAAAATTTTTAGAGGCAGGGAAGATGAAAGAGCATCATGATCCAGTTCATAATATTTGAACAGAGAGGAAAGTAAAGGTCCAGCAGACTGGGATACACAGGAGACCTCAGACCTCACTCTGAACTGTACATCTGTGTTTTTATAAGGATGTCCTTCCAAACACTTAAAAATGAGAGTTCCCTGAGGGTTCTTTGCGAGGTTAATGGTTCTAGCTTTCTAAGCATGCTCTCTGAAAACAGAAACCCTCTGTTGCTATTGTAGGGTTCTATAAAGAACTTTTAAGATCTCTTTCAGAGCAAAAAAGAAAAACAGAGGTATGTTATGATAAGAAGCAGTTACACAAGGATGTGATTGATTAACGACTTTTGGAAAAAGCTTATGTAAGCCTTACACAGAGTGGCACAATAAGGGAGTTGTGATGTCATATGAGGATGCTCAGGTAATGAGAGGAAGATGGCTATGCGAAGCTTAAAATAAATTTGGCTAACAATCATATATAGTACATTTCATAAATGTTCATAGAAACTGATTTAGAAAATATGAGTACAATAACTGTATAATCATAACTGTTATGAGTAGAAACTGCCAACAGTGTGGTGGTATTGTATTAAAGCACTAAAGAGACACAGCACTGTGGAATTTTATATCAAAGAAAGGCATAAGATTTCAGTGAACTGAGGGCGTACTACCGGATGATGAGGCAACACATTTTAAAGACAGCGGAATCATGATAAGACAGATATTCATGTAAAAGATATTAATTTCACAACTGTCCCTGTAATCCTTGGCAATGCAGCATTTTGTAAACTACCAGAGGACATAGGTAGGACTGCAGGACATCTCTTGGGCACATCTTCAAATCCTACAAATCTTAACAAATCTTAAATGTTTTCATGGCTAATTTTCTGAAGCCCTCATATTAAAATCATCTTAAAAACAAACTGAAGATCTATTAAGGAGATTTACCTAAGGACTTGTCTGAATGAGTAAAGGGCATGACGAATAAACTATTAAAAGATTTTTAGAAAATCATATTATATTATATTTTATTATATATTATATTATATTAAGTATATTTATATTTTTTCAATTTAAGCATGTTTTGGTAAATTATTTGGCAAACTCAGTGTGTCTGCAACCTACACAATGTCCTCAACTCTCCAAGTAGACCAGTATATGTAGGTTTTAATATCTAGAGAGCCAATAGACCATTCTCCATTAACCATTTCCATGCCCATAATGGCAAATCAGCATTTCTTTAATGCTAACTAAATGTAAGAACAACAATTTTCTTGGCATTTACTGTATATTGATATGACCTTACAGTATAGTTAAATATATGAATATATGTTACAAAAGATTCCTTATTCTTTAATGGCATTTTTAGGCACATTACTCAGGAGAACACACACACAGACTGATCTGAGTGCAGTATGACCAAATATGTAAATCAACCGATTTAATGATACACTGAAAAACAACTAGAATAAAACTTCAGTAGAAATGTCATACAATTCAAAGCTAATGTATCTTCCAGTCACCAAATCAACTTAGACCCAATCCCATGCTGAATACCAACCAGCAGACCTTTTCCATACCAGACATTTTGACCTGACACATTTCACTCACAGCCACACCACCATGACCAAAGCTTTCCCGTCCCTTGAACATATAAGCCCACCCCCAATTCCCTGACCCTGGACCACCCTACCATCAGTGAAGACGTCCTCCGCCTCCTCACGCAACAGTTCGGTAAAGTCATCCTCCGTGATGTGGGCCAAGGCCATCCCTTTTTACTTTCACTCACACTGCTATGATCCTTTTCCTGATCCAGAGCTTGATATCAACTACAGCCTGAACAGAGAGCCAAGGACTGCACCGTGCTTCTGCTCTCCACACAAGGGTGTGTGTGAATGTGTGAGAGTGAGAGAGAGAGCCCACACCACCCAGGCCAGCTTTCGACAACAGGATGATTTCATAACCTAATGTGTGTTTTTGCAGAGGGAAGAAGTGGAGAGCAAACTTGAAGCGCGTGTGTGTGGGTGAGTGTCTGTACTGAATGCAGGATGAAGGACTGTGAGTCTGCTAAACTACGATCATAAAAAAGCTAAATGTGCATGTTCAGCTTTAGCAGAGATTTGCTGATGTGTGTTTGGAGCAAACTCTGATTTTCTATATGTACACAATCAGTCTGAAGGAGAGAATTTCCTTAAGGCATTTGTAATAGACTATAAGAGAAACACTAATATGAAATAAGTGGGTGAGTGGGTGGGAGTGGACTGGGGGTGGGTCTGGTGCCCACTCCAGGGAGCTCAGAGCACAAGGCAGAGGACACCCTGGATGGGGGGCCAACCAATCTCCAACCAAGGGCACAAGCACACACACTCACACACCCAGCCCATGACAGTAGCCTTCGGACTGTGGAGAAAACCAGAATAGCCAAAAGAAAACCCACAAAGCACAGGAAGAACCATAGTCTTTTTTTTTTCTTTGAGAAACCCTTGTCTGATATATCTCATCTTACAATAAGATAAATATCATATAATACTTTAAAATTATTGATTCCCAAATATCCATGTATTATTATTATTATTATTATTATTATTATTATTATTATTATTATTATTATTGTTGTTGTTGTTGTTGTTGTTGTTATCAATATTTAAATGTGGCAACACATTTTAAAATTACATTCCATACATTATGCATCATTGTTGATGGAATGATAAAAATAAAAATAAAACTCTTTCAGAGATATAATTAATCACACTTTTATTATGTTTGCTAATGACAGTGAATGAGTGATTACGATAAGAATTATACCATATTGAAATGATTGTATTAATATGCACTTGAACTGAATCTGTATTTCCCTTATTTTTCCTATGTGTTTGTTTTGTTACATTATAATTTCTCTAGTAAGGGTTGTGACAACTGACTTGTGTGGCAGATATTGCACATAAGCAGATTAAAAATGTGTCCTGAGGAGTCTTGAAAGTTTTTGATTTCTTACAGTCAATGGTCAGGCTTTTCCTTTAACCAGTAAGGGCTCTTGTGCTTTGCAGGTTCTTGCCACTGTGACAAAAATCTTATTTTATTCAAGAAAAAAAGAAGCTGTTTTAGAGAGTGTTTTTTATAACCACTTTAAAATAAGCAGTAATGATAATGAACCTGTTTTTGCAGATGTTTCACAACATTAAAAGCAGCTATAAATGTCTAAAAGGGTACAAGATAAAATACTTTAACATGTGCTGCTGTTGGGAAACAATAATAGCTTCTGGTAATAACAGCATCTTATTATTGAATTTTATTCATATAACAGCAGAGTGCGACGTTGCTAAATCCTTTCATAATAGACCCTTGAGATGACCCATTTTATGCAATTAACCCATTTAATCTCACCAGTCACTGCAACCTATTTTTATTTTTTATTTTTTTTGTTTTGTTTGACTTTCTAAACCAGGTTATAAAAGACTTAATGTCTGTATTACTGAGAAGTTAATTAATAAGCTTTCTGAATCTCAGACAGATTTATGTAAAGTTGTGATGTAACTGGTCACATGAGCACAGCTATTTACTTCAGGCATACATATATCTGCTTCAGACCACCACAAAAGTAGAATATTCAGTACATATAAACTTTTGAAAGTTTTTTATTACTACAGTTTGATTATTAATACTAATGTGGATGGGTTCCCTTTTAAGTCTGGTTCCTCAGTCCTGAGATGAAATGAAACCATGAGATAAACCAGACTCAAAAGAGAACCCATCCTCATTTGGGTGATACCAGATTTGGGTGGGACCATAAATAAATCTCTTCTGAAACTTTGTTCTATAAGGTAGAAAGTGCAGCTATAAAACTTACTACTGTGTTAATAAAGAACAAAAGTTTTCCTGGTCATCTCAGGGTTGTTAATTGAAGTTGGAACGAACCTTTAAAACTAAAAGTGTTTATAATTTTCAATTTATATCCATAATATTCATTTCGATAAACCTCTTTCGCAACAATGTGAATTGTGAAAACGGTATACAAATACATTGGAACTGAATTGAATGAATTCGCCATTTACAATATATCATGCGAATATACTATATAACTGTAATTTTACTATTCTGTTTGTCCATACTGTATTTTTTCACTGTATCATTTTTTATTGCTTGAAGTCATTTCACTATCACCATTGTGCTGATAAGAAAACACAAAAATGGAGAATAGACAAATGTGACCTCACACAGCATTTGAAATATGCAAATAATTTGTGCCATAAAGCTAGCCCCAGGAATAACATTCATGTGCTCATATAGGTAGGAAATTATGAGGAATAATTTGACTAGACATAAACTGGTCACAGTTCATTCGTCTAAACATAAAAGTACACAGTGTGGTGGTTTACTTCACACACAGGCCTTTGCTCATTTCACACAGTGGACTCAAACAGAGAAAGATGACATATGCCAGTCTACTGAGACAGGCTGAAATAGTAACTAGGCTACAGTGGTTTGATTTAACTCGTGTCTTATTTCCCCTGCAATTTTTGTGCACCTTCTTTAAACCCCTGCGGAATAGACCTTATAGCAATCTCATTAACGAGAGGGCCAGCTCTTGCAGCTGCAGCCCTAGCACATTACAGCAGTGATGTACCCAAGTGTTCACATAAAACGCTCTCCAAATAGGAAAATGAAAATAAAACCAGATGGTAGGCATGTTTATAACCATCTTTGATATCATGAACATCTGTGTACTATACCAGTGATGGCTATATTTTCAGCCATAACTATATATAGGCTATAGTGGAGTAGTTGTAAGGTAGCTGGAAGGTGTTACTCAATGCATAAATAATGCAGGATGCGAGCGTAACAGGAGCCCTTAGGCAGTCATGAGCTCCCACACATTTTGAGAAAAGAAAACACACATAAAGAGCACACATCCTAGCAGTTAATATCTGTAGCAACTCGGTGGAATCGGTACTCAAAACATATAAGAAAAAGTTTGTGTTTTGTGATACTGACACATGACAAAAATGAATATTAAAATCATGACTATATTATAATTCAGTACTACATCAGAACATTTTTATGTACAAGTACATCTAGCTTTTTATGTCATAACATGCTTCAACTGGTTTAACTGTAGTTATTCGGACTTTCCAAGAGTGCTAATTATGTGAACCATTAGTCATAGTACCAGAGAGAGGAACAAACAAGGAAACACACACACACACACACACCTTCTCTTGCTAACACATCTCACCCACAACAAGCTGTCCAGTGTAGCAAAACCCTCATTTTTACCTCAGCTTAAAAAAAAATTCAATCGCACAAACCCATAAAAGAACATACAGTAAGTGACTGATGTGACTGTTACTGACCCAAACACAGACCTCAAATATATTCATATACATTAAAATATATTCACTCAAATATATAGTTTTCTAAATGTGCCATAACCATTAGAACTGATGCTAGCCTATATAGTGCAAATATGTCCATCTCTTCAAGTTACATTAATAGCCCAAACCACTCCAGTGACGACACATTAGGTATGTGACTGGTGAAGTTGAGAAGAATGTATCCACAATGTCTCCCAATGTATCTTTACACATTTAACATGTCTTGATACAAACTATAACATTTCTGAAATATTCTGTTACAAGTTAGCTGTTGTCATTGTTTTAGCTTTAGCAATGTAGAAAATGAACATTTATAAATATGGCTGAAATCCTGTCAGGTTAATTTATTGCAGCTATATCGTTAGCATTAGCAGTGATGATTATAATGTTGAAATATCTCAAGAATCCTTTCAGAAATCATGTCAGGTTATGTCATGTCTTGTAACAGCTATTTCTTTAGTCTTAGCTTTGATGACTGTTACCATGCAGAAATATGACGACTTCTTACGTAAATCCTGTCAGCCTAAGTAACAGCATTACTATTCGGTATAGTTAGCATTACTGTGCGTTATTGTTAGCAGTGACGATTGTGTATATTTTTAAGCATGAGATACCTGAAACATAATTTTAGCTCACAGAGTTAGCATTAATAATTATAAATATTAATAAGCATGAAATAAGAATAATCTCAAAAATCATATTAGCTTAGCTTGAAGTGCTTGTGTTGATGATTATGAATATTTATAAGTAGCTCATAGCAAGACAGAATACGTGTGTGAATGAGAGGAACCGAAGTGAGGCTACAGGGAGCAGAGGTAAAGAAGGTGCAGGACTTTAAGTACTTAGGGTACGGTCCACAGCAATGGAGAGTGTGGAAAGGAGGTGAAGAGGCATGTATTGTACAGGCAGGTTGGAACAGGTGGAGAAAAGTGTCAGCCGTGTTGTATGATAAAAGAGTATCAGGGAGAATGAAAGAAAAGGTGTTCAGGACAGTGGTGAGTGGTGAGAGCAATGCCCTACCGATTAGAAACACAAGCACTCAAAAAGACATTAAAAAGAGCTGGAGGTAGCAGATATTAAGATGTTGAGATTCTCTTTGGGAGACAAGGATGGGTAGGATCGAGAATGAGTCCATCAAAAGGACAACCCATGTTGGATGTTTTGGAGATAAAGTCAGAGAGGCCAGATTAAGGTTGTGTGGACATATTCAGAGGAGAGATTTTGAATATATCAGTAGAAGGATGTTGAGGTTGAAACTGCCTGGCAAGATGTAGTAAGAGAGGACATGAAGGTGTGAGTGAAGAGGATGCAGAGGACTGGGTTAGATGAAGGCAGATGATTCGCTGTGGCGATCCCTGAAAGGGAACAGCTGAAAGACAAAGAAGAAGATAAGTAGCTCAGAGCTGCTCTTTCTTTCACTGTGTTAGCTGTGATGGCTATGAAAATTCATGAACACTTCCTAAAAATACAGTTGAGAGATACAGTTTGAGCTACCTTAGGTTAACTAGCTGACTACAAAATCTTTATTAGTTAAACAGTATATGAAATAATGTTGGACTGGATTTTGCTCTTATTCATTTGGGTTTCACTGAATTATGTTCCAAAACAAATATCTATTCCGGTCCAGATATGTGGAGGTTAGGGATGTCAAGTTAGCCATCAGATTGCAGGTTATATTAAGGGGGTCTGACTGACCAGGTGTAAACAGAGTTTCGACCAGGTCTTGCTCAGCAGGTGAAAAGAAAAGTGGTTGTTCTGCAGCCTTAGCAACCTGTCTTTCTTTGCATACTTCCTCAAGCACATACTGCCATTATTTCTCCACAATAACAAAGTACTGTTGCACCCCAGGGAAGCTTTCAAGAATGAATACTAGTCCTTACACACACACCCCACACCTGTGTATCTGACAGAACAATATATTGAGGAGTCTTTTCAAATGGACTTTTCCAGTCAGACAAGTCACCATCCTCAACGCTACACGAGGGACAATGCAGGTCAGGCCACAATCTGGCCTTTGGTGCCTTTGTTTGTTATGAAGTACTCATAAATAATGTGGTTTTGCACCAAGGCAGCGAAGAGGAAGTTGAGAGAAGCTAGGACATTGCAAAAAGTCCGGCTTATTCTTTCACAACCAAATGAATGACCTTCCCCATAAAGGTTTTTTTTTTTACTGTGTGTGTTTAATTTTATGAAAGCCTTACATTTGACGTCAGCACTAAGACAGGCTAAGAAAGTTCAGAATCAAATGAGCGTGCTGCCTTTTTCGCCCTCTGTGATCACACTCATCCTCTTGCTTTCACACACGTTCTTCTCTTTGCATAAACAAGGGCGAATAATTTGCACGAAGTGTGAAGTTTGAAATTGTACAGGGTTTCCAAGGCAACTGCACCGAGGGTATACTGGTAAATTTCTGACTTACTCAATTCGCAATTTTACATCTAAAAATATAACTGAATCAACCCTTTCAGACTACTCACTGTCCATTTTTCTCAGACCAGTGAAATTATAAGACTTGCATACAAAGGTCATAGTTACGTTTGATGGCCAGATAATCCTGCTTTATGACAATCTGCTTACTCAGGGAAATATATAATACTTGAAATCTATTGCAAAATACTTACCCTAACCTTACTTTTTATTTACCAAAGTGTCAACACACATGTACTTGTCCATCTACAATTTTGGTTCTTCAGGTATAGGTACAAATGATGAAATCTCTATGGCACAAAGTGACAAGCATTTCAACTAAATTCCCAGCCTGCTAGCGTATTCTAAAATGTTACGTTCTGCTTGTGTTTGATGTGCTCCAGTATACATACTGCACAGCTTTAAAAAAAAAAAAAAACTAATATAGGCACAGATAATGATTGAAAGTCTGCTGTGGTGCACTTCCTGTCTGTAGTTGAGCTCAACTGCATTTGCTAGCTGACAGGCAATGAGAACAAATCATTGCTAGCATAAAGAGAGCACACGGAAGCAGCAGGTTTCATTTTTACTTCATTTTTCAGTACACAGACTCATTTTCATATCCCTCAGGAGTCCCTCAGAGTGAGTGATCAAAGAATAATTCAGAAACTGACTCATATGCATAAATCCTTATAAAAGGAGAGTATAAAAGCCCCATAACTGGCCTATTATACAAGGCTATTTACAAAGTAAGACACTTAATAGGTTTATCTGACTGGCTGGTACTTTATTTTATTTTAGAATAGTATACAATAATGCTTTCAAATCATATACACCAGTCTTTTTGTGCAATATTATGAAGAGAAATAAAACAGAATATATAGTCATATTCATGAAGAGTTTATTAGGAGAGTCATGGGGGAGCTCTGAAAAGAAAAGCGTCTTAGGTGAAGCTATCTTAAGCTGCTTGAGAAGATGGCAAAAGTGTGTAAAGCCTTATTAGGAATACTGTTACAGTAAGTTGATTAAAAATCTAAAATAGCTTTAACTTGTCTGTGCTGACTGAATTATTCCATAGGTGCTTTTAATATTATTCTACAATTAGTTAAAAGTCGTTATTATTGATATATAACCGCACAGACAAACAGAAACGCACACACACCCACACACGGAAACACACACTTGCACTTGAGAGGGTCAGGGAGTGGGTGTGTTATATGTGGTATGCCACAGTATCCGTTCCTATTGCAGGTGACCAAAGAAAAGAGAAGTGCAACATGCAAGAGAGGGATGTGTATATCTCATCTCAAGTGATTGAGAGTAAGGTGTGGCTCATTGGTGCTAAAAGTTCAGATTTACCCAACTTCCTGCAAAGCAAGCACTGGTGTGTGGCCCGATATGTAACATTGGGGGGAAACGTTAGACAAGATGTGACAAATTTCAGGGAGGAAAATTTAGCTTCCATTCCTGGGCCCGTATTCACAAAGCTTCTTAGAATTCTCTCAGAGAGCTCCTATCTTAGCTTAAAAAGTCCTAGCTGGGAGTCCTAGACTAAAAGTGATTTAGGAAACTTTTTAGAGCAACTCTGAGTAAGGAAAGTAGAAAAACTTTTATCTTAGTGAGGAGGTGTGGTCAACCCCGTTGCTAGGGATGATGCAGCAATTCAAGGACTGTGATTGGTTAATAAAAAATAACCTCTGACCTCTGCAAAGGTTTTGAAATGTGCTTTTTGTGAAAACAGTCTATGTGATAATAGAACCAACAGTGAAATCATAATTTTTGTATATGAAGAAATTGTATAATCATGACTACAGGCTACTTTATGCAAAGTTTCTAGGCTAAATGTCTTAAAGATAATTAAACAGCTAAATGTTGAAAATGTGTCAACTTTTGAAGCAACCAATTTCCACACAGTAGTTACTATATTTAAGTTCTCACATTTATTTACCGTACTGATTTTATTACTTGTAATCCATTTTAGATTGATGGGAGCAAAATGTCTCAGCTTTTACAATTTACAGGATTGCGGTACAGTTTATTTAATGTCAATCCAAGAGAAATGGAAGGAAATAAAACATCAAGAAAACCAAACTGGACAGAAAAGCAGGTGCTTTATGTTCAGTGATTGGAGAATATTTCTTCCTTCCGTCATTTTGTCCTTTGCTAGAGAAACTCTTAAACCTCTTAAAAGTCCTCCTCTCTCCACTTAACAAAGTTTACCTTAGGAGCAATTTTTTGGGCTAAGATGTTTTGTGAATTATTTTTTATCTTTACTAATATTTAATCCTAAATTTAAGGAGAAATTCTAAGAAAATGCCCCAATTGTAAGATTTTTCTTAGAATTTCGTCACTAGGAGCAACTTTTAGGCTTAAGAAGCTTTGTGAATACAGGCCCTGATCGTTAAACTCCTTCCTTCGTAAGTGCTTCACATTCTGATTGAATTTTTTTTAGATCATCCTCTATGTAAACAGTCAGTTAACAGAAAATCTAATTATTATGATTTCAATTAGATTGAAGTTTTTTTTTCACTTAAATGTAGCTATAAGCAGCAGGCTTTATTGGGACAAATAGCAGACACGAGGCATGCTGTCACGATTTATACCACTATATACTGCATACAGGGTCCCAGGGGGCTTGCAGCCTATCCCAGGAGACTTAGGGCACGAGGCAGGGCACACAATGGATGAGGGGCCAAACCGTAGCAGGGCACACATGCACACACCCACTCACATGCTCATTCACACACTATGGGCGATTTGATTTGGGTACGGCAATTAGCATTGAACATGTCTTTGGAATGTGTGAGGAAACCAGAGCACCTGAAGGAAACCAGAGCACCCGAAGGAAACCCGCTACGCACAGAGAGAACATGGATCCATGCCTGAGCTGGGAATTGTACTCGGATCCTGGAGGTACCGATTTCATTGTCAACCAAATGCAAAGTGGAGTTATTGTTACTGTGATGAAGTTTCTTTTCTTCCTATAACAGTATCTCCTGAAGTGTTCACTCTTACATAATAACAATTTACTAATATTATCAGTATTTGAGTTATAAAAAATTTTCAAGTCACACAGAAAGTACAAAAACCTGATAACTCTCCCATGATGGAAAACCTAATCTCTGACTCCTCCAATAAAGACTCCTTCCGAAACTACTCCTTATAGAACACTTCATCTTATCAACACATTTTGAATGTGTTTCTGAATTACCACTTGCTGTAGAAATAATAATATAATAGAATCAGCACATTAATAGAAACTTGTGATTTGTCTTGCTGCCAGCACTGCTTTAAGAAAAATTGCATAATATAATATTCTTCTCTCATCCGGTATATATGCTAAGCACGTTAGGAACATGCTGTCTACAAACTAGCGGGTTTCTGCCCTAGTGTGAAGTGATTCTTATATGCAGCTCAAAATTAGACAAGGGCCTCTCTCCAGTTGATCTGCATGAGAATAGGTCTTCCCACGAATGGCTTTCACGCCTACGCATTCAGACCAGCCAACCAAGGCAGTCTGGCATTGCCCAAAGGCCCTCAATGAGACTTCTTTCCAAAGGATGCAGGGTTCCAAAGAAAAGCATAGTGTCCTCAGTCAAAAGGGAACTGCATATAGATTAAAAAGTGTGAGACCCCTCGCATATTGCTGTGTCATGTTTCACGCTAAAGTGTCTGGGCAGGGCATGAGCTCTGTGGTTGGATAGGGTGATATATGAAACAAATTACTGTTATTATGGGTTTTATAGCTTTTTACAAGGACCTACTAATCTTTATTTGCTATGCAGCCTGATTTTTCTGGAACACACTGAGATCAAATTACTATTTCCAGTCTCTCACTTGTTCTCTTTTTGATTTATGAGCATGAGCTTTAACGCTGCTGTGTTGTTTTGCACCATGCTGTCCTGCAGGCTGTTCCTGAGAATCGACATTATTTGGAAGTCCTGGCTGGCATGACTCACTTGTGACTTTTCTCAGAGCAGATACAGAGACAAAGAGCCAGCTCACTGCTGTCTGCTCAGACTCCGACTGCTAAAACACAGTTTGTCTTCTAAATACCACATTCCGTTAACGGAGTGAGTTTAATTATCACTGTTGACTTGTCCCAAATTCTCAGTTGTCCATGACCCTTTTGACCTGCACCTTCACAGCTACACTCATCTATTGCAACCCTGTTTACAATTAAATACATTAAAGGAACACTTCAAGGTTTTTCTATATAATCTTTACATACGTCATCTTTCGAGTAAGTGCAATTACCCTAGAAATGAACTGAGGCATGTTTGCAAGTTCTGAGATAAAAGAACAGAAAACCAGCTTAACTGAAAAAAATCCTTAAAAATCAAAGTCTAAGAGCAGTTAATTCTACAGAGGAAAAAATCACATAAAATGGCATCAAAAGCCACGACAACAAAGACAATGTAATATGATCTAGATAAGATATTTCCTCAGATGATGTTTTAATGATGCTGGTGGACAGCATGTTGCTCCAAAAATCTCCTGTGGTCAAGATCTGGTGACCTCATGATTTATATCTGGGAATGCCAACTAGCTTAATCTGCATGTCTTTGGGAGGTACCTGGAGGAAACCCACTAAGCATGGAGAGAACATGCAAACTCCATGCACACAGAGACAGGAATCGAACCTGGCCAGGAATTGAACCTGTATCCTGAAAGTGCAAGGCAGCAGCGCTAACCACTAAGCCACTGTGCTGCCCACCTAACCAACACACATCACCAAATGTTAAGTAACCAAAGTACTGTTTACAGCATTAAAAACACAACAGCTAACATGTGTCCTGTATTTATAGCAGGTGTAAAAAAAAAATTAATTTGTAATATGGAAATGTTTTTATTTTTATTTTTATGTTCATTCAATTATTTCAACAATAATAATAATATTCAACAACTGGCCAACTTGACATCTATTGCAAATTTCAAGAACAGATGTTTTATGATTTTATTTAGACGAAAATCATTTAGAAGTTTTTGCCTTTGGTGACTTGATATAGGACCGTTGGTTGAAAGCAAAGCCATCTACTATAGAATATTCCTTTAATAATGAAGTAAACATCAAGAATGCCTGTTGACAGGCTGCACTGCAGATGTTCGCTGAAGATCCTGAGACTTAAATGCATTACACAGATGCAATAAACATGATAACAAGGCTTTCATTGTCACATGCCACTATTTGTATTGCCATGTGTCTTAAAAAGATGTGCTGCTTGTGCTAGATGCAGGCGATCAAAAGCAGCATGCTGCAGATCTGCTGTTTCAAAGAAATCTTTTTTTTCCTGCACTGAGGCTTAGTGTCAATATGATGAATGCGTTCAAAGTACATCAGCCTTGTTCTCAGCTCATGGTTTACTTGTAAAAAGCTGTATCATGGTAATTAGGGCTACATGTCAAAACCGTCAATACATTATGGCTTTGACAGAAAGTCTCCAAGAAATACTGAAAATATCCCGGCTGGCTTATTTCTTATAACTACTGAAGCAGGTGGTTTTCCTTTGGCTTCTTACTGTCAAGAAAGGAAAGAGAGGAGTAGTAAGAGGAAATGAAAGGAAAAGAACACTGGAATGAATAAGTAGGCATTATGGCAGAGTGAGGGAGTGAGGGTGAATCACAGCACACTTCAGTTCTCTGCTCTCCCCTGTGCTGTGCTCACGGTCCGGCTTTAGCACGAGAGAGGCGTGTTGCCATGGAGTGGGAAGATGTTCTGCCTGCAAAGCCTGTTGAATTCAGAGAGAGTGAGAGAGATGGAAAGATATAGAACATGGAGGAAATCTTGTTGTAACCTCAATCTAGATTTGTTCTCAAATTCATGGCGGTTTACGGTTTGGGTATCAGGGCCCGTGTTCATAAAGCTTCTTAAGCCTAAAAGTTGGTCCTAGTGATGAAGAAAATTCTTAGAATTCTGACATTTTCTTAGAATTTCCCCTTAAATTTAGGATTAAATCTTAGTAAAGATAAAAATGATTCACGAAACATCTTAGCCCTAAAAACAGCTCCTAAGGTAAAATTTGTTAAGAGTAGAGAGGAGGCCTTTTAAGAGGCTTAAGAGGACAGAGGACAAAATGGCGGAAAGAAGAAATCTATTCCAAACACTGAACGTACAGTAAAGCTAAAAGGAAACACTGCTCTTCTGTCTAATTTGGTTTTCTTGTTGTTTTACTTCCTTCCATCTCTCTTGGATTGTTGGCTACATACCATCCAAAAGTGCAACTTACAGTAAATAGACTGTCCTGTAATCATGTAAATCGTAAAAGCTGAGCCATTTTGCTCCCATCAATCTAAAATAGATTACAAGTAATAAAATCAGTACGGTAAATAAATTTTTGGTAACTACTGTGTGGAAATTGGTTGCTTCAAAAGTAGACACATTTTCAACATTTGACTGTTTAATTATCTTATAAGACATTTAGCCTAGAAACTTTGCATAAAGTAGCCTGTAGTCCTGATTATACAATTTCTTCATATACAAACATTATGATATCAATGTCTATTCTATTTTCACAAAGAGCGCTTTTCAAAACAGAGGTCAGAGGTTATTTTTAATCAACCAATCACAGTACTTGAATTGCTGCATCTTCCCTAACAACAGGGTCAACGACACCTCCTCACTAAGATAAAGGTTTTTGTACTTTCCTTACTCAGACTTGCTCTGAGAAGTTTCCTAAATCACTTTTAGTCTAGGACTCCCAGCTAGGACTTTTTAAGCTAAGATAGGAGATCTCTGAGAGAATTCTAAGACCTGACAATACGGGCCCAGATGTTTAAATCCATGAGCTACCAGAGAACTTGAAACACATACAAGCATTAAAAATACAAAACAACCATCATGCGGGTAAGAAAGATAATGTTCTGTGAATAAATGCACAATTTCTTCAACAACAAAAAAAATAAATAAAATAAAATTCACTGATATTAACAATGATCCGTAAGAGATCTCGTTTTCAACTACACTCATGACTCCAGTGGAAAAGTTTCTCTTTGTGACCATAATTCAGATTTTATCATCCATCCGCAGAAGTTCCCACAGGGTGTGTCACATCTGCAAGTCTCAGAAATGAAGAAAACATTTAAATAACTAGCATTGCAAAAGCTTCCCTCATTTTCCATGAAGCTGATGAGCAACTGTTCATTGCAAAACATTTTCCCCACATCACTGCGCTGTGTGCTTCCCTTTGCATTTCAGCTGTTAGCAACTGTTATATTAAT
This sequence comes from Clarias macrocephalus, assembly GCA_011419295.1. Lineage (NCBI taxonomy): Eukaryota > Metazoa > Chordata > Actinopteri > Siluriformes > Clariidae > Clarias > Clarias macrocephalus. The sequence continues at coordinate 21,357 of JAAGKR010001451.1, forward strand.
GCTTAATTATTTCAGATTTTACAAACCCTGTTTAATTTTTTACATTTTGTGTGATTTTTTTTATTCAAGCTAGAGCTGTGCAAGATGGTGTTTCAAGTGTTACTACATTAACAACAATGCTACAACCAACATTAAACATAAAAATAAAACTGTTACAAGCCCACACAATCTTTATTGCTTGTTTATTTATTTGGTCAGTACAAGTCTGGCAATGTGTTAAAAGCTTAAATAAAATTCCTGAGACTTGTACTGTAAGCTGCCCCTGACTGAGAACTGCAGGGAAGCCACCTAGTGGACATTTCTGGGATAAAAAACAAAACAGCACTGCTGTTTTACTCCATACAGTTTACTGTACCTTATATGTAAAGTACATTCAGCTAAATACTATACTTTAAAAAATGTTTTAAAAATTTTATCCGGTTAATTTTTTATATAGTTCTTGGACGCAGCTGAACTTTCGGCAGAACAAACACCAGGTCTGTGGGAGGACAGCTGCAGCCTCCCTGCTGTTTCAGGATGCAATGCAATCGCTGCACTGATTGGAGCACTAATGAGCTGCTGACTGATTGCAGACAGACAAGGCACATTGCCAGCTAAGAATAGCACCTTTTCCTCCCCTGTCAGACTTTAATAAAGGGTTAGTTGAAGCAAAACAGATCTGGAATACAAAGTCCTGCTTCATCATTTTGCAGGATTACAAACAAAGCTACAGCGGTTACTGACTATGATTCGTCATTAGTTATGATTAATTATTATTATTCAACTATTAGGTGATGACCAACCATAAGGTTAGAATACATCTTGGATTGAGTGACAATATAATTCCATATACACATTAAAGCAAACTTGAAGTTTACTGTAGTGTACTGTAGACAGTAATAAATAAATAAATTAAAAAACAGAGATCCTGGAGGAAAGCTATGCAGAAGATCATGCAGAGGAAATTCCATATAGAGAGTCCATCGTGTTCATGATCAAACAGGGTATGAAGAAGCTGTGTTGCTAATTGATGCACCACCATTCCACCCACCTGCTGCCAGAATGGTTACATAACATAACATTACAGTATTAAGCCCAGTCTTGTGTAGGTTTCCCTTGTGGTGCTGGAGCAGGGCATGACTACAAGACTCTCTGGGGGTGTGCTGTGGTGTCTGGCACCAAGATTTTATTTGTCTGGCGCATCCCATGAGCGCTCAATCGAATTTGAACCTGAGGAGTTTGGAAGCCTGGTTGGCATTCTTGGGCTTTTTGCCTGCCAGGCCTCGTGCACGGGACGCTGTGATGCACTGGGTGTCCTGGTGCCTTTCTATCATGACCAGCATTGGCTTTTCTGTGTGATCAGACCAGACAGACCCGCCATGGGTTCACTGGTACAGTGATTGTTCTTTTCTTACGGCCTACAACTGAGGTGGTAATCAATTTCTACCAAATCACTTAAATTAGGCATTTCTCTGAAGATGGGCTTACAAAATAAACCATTTTGATCTCCCAGTCACCACATGGGAGGAAAGTGAAGTTCAAAGTCACAATGCATTTTTTTTTAATTACAGAAGGAAGCTGTGAGCTCTAATAATCCTTTCTTATCAAAGGAACTCATGGGGGTTACATGGTTGGTGGTTAAGACAGAAACGAATCGAAAGATTTGGCCACATCCCTCACTCACCTTATGTTGGGAGAATCAAACCCACACTGCCTTTTGTTCAACTCTCCCTTACATCTGTCAGGCAGACAACCCGGATCCACCAGTCACCGAGATGAAGAAAGGTTTTGAAATTAAATAAGCTCCCAAGCATGTGTGTTGCTTTATCCTTCAACAATAATTTTTATATGGGTAGTGTGGGATTCAATGTGGAGACCTTTATGCTTCGTTTATACACAAAGAACCTAAGCCTTTGTGTCTGTACAGCAGATGTACAACTGATAGGATCAACCACTGAAAATGAGTATGTGAAAAGAGGCGCTGTAAATGCATTGCAAACATTGCACAACTTAAGCAAACATAGAAATCCTGAACAGCAAACTAGGTCAATAAATTCATTCCAAACGACGGCTAAATACCCATAAAATACCACAACACTGTGGAATAAAAAGCACATGGTAAGCAACGGTTTTGCATTAGACTTAAGGTAATTGGCTGACGATTCAAAGTAAGCATTCTCTGATCAGCAGCTACGGGGTATATGGAAGGACCAAAACAAATTAGCCATGCCCAGGGTTTTGCGAAGCCCCTGCTGTCAGTGGCTGATTTAAATTCTGCTGATGAGCTCCGGCTAAATCTTTTCTGTCACATGTAAAAAGGGATTTCATCACTGAGTGGGAGGATCGTGAAAATACAGACTGCGATTCAGTTTGACATGCGAGTTGAAAGATGCTGCGGTGCTAAGGCATAATTAGCATTTCATGTCCCACCTAATACACCGCTGATTAAATTCACACACTTGTTTGTGTCCTTCACACCGATGTATTAAGGCTTTGAATAGGCACAGGGTAAGAGACGTATTAAGAAAGCAAGCATACGCAAGCATTTTTGTTTGATCTAACAACCTTGTCCTCCGCTCACACACATTTTGGATTGGATCAAGTACTGCCTAAGTGGATCTTTAAAAAAAAAAAGCAACGATAACATGTCCATCACCACACACTGCACATGCACTGGTTTCTACTTTAACATGATTAAAGGTGGACGCCTACTGGATGTGTTGTCTTTCCTAAGCTTCTTTAAGCGCACATATCTGTTTTTCCTTAAGGGAGACAAAAGTCCAAGTTCCAAACTGTTCCAAACCTATCCTCGTGGGTACACCAAGATATAAAATCATCTCTTTCTCATTGTGCTGCCTGCGGATCTTAAATGCCAAATCAAAAAGCATGAGCATTATTTAAACACACTGGCACTGCAGTAAATGTATTCTGGATGCCAGCGATTCATTGACCGGCTTTTTCGACGTACCACAGGAACAGGCTGTGGTGCCTGGGAAAGTAGTTTATCGTTTTGTTTTGAATGTGTTTCTGAACCTAGAATCGTCACATCATACAATCATTTCATGATGGGCGATACAGTGGTGGATTACTGTAGGTAGTGTGGCAGTCTTGAAGCTCCAATGTCTCCGGTTCAATTCTGAGCTCAGGTTACAGTCTGTGAAGTGTTTTGCATGTTCTCCCTACACCCGAGTGAGTTCTCCGATTTCCTCCCAAAACATGCTGGCTGCTCTAAAATTGCCCCTGAATGAATGTAGGGCATCCAGGGTATATTCCGCCTCACCTCTCCTAGTACTGTATAGGCCCTGTGACGCCACTGCTACTCTGATCAAGATCAAGCAGTTATGAAGAATAATTCTAATTAGTACATTTCAATTACACATATTGTTTTGCCATGGATCTGACTGCGTTATTTGTACTATTTTTCAAGCTGCACAATTTGTTTCCTCGCCTGGAACTGGAACAGAGCTGCCACACATCCTTACAAGTCCACTCGTAGTTATAACACAGAGGTTCAGCATGGTTATGGGGAAGAGGAAGCTGTGTTAATGCTGTAATTGGAATTCTCAAATGCATGAAGAGCACTCTAAGAATGACAAATAGATTTTCAATTTTTTAAAAGTACGATGATGAAGCCCAGCCTATTGCACCGATGTGATGTTGATGGTAGTGCTATGATTTGATCCCAGGTAAATGTGCACCATATCAGATATTCATTTAGTTCTGTGAACTCAGTCAGTGAACATACTGGTTTTGCACCAGTAAGTATAGCCTAGGTTAATTTCCCATGTGCTCCAGGAGGACTGCCATTTCTAGCACTAACAGGACTAGTTGAAACCCCACTCTGATTGGCTGTGACAAACCTGAATGACGTGGAACAGACACAGAGTCATTTCATCACATCAAAGGTGGCCGACAACCAATCAGCACACTGCCTGGATCAGTCTGAGCAACATGCAAAGCCATATTCTCATGCTCATCTTATAAAAGGCTTGTACTGTATACAAACTATAAATCCTGATTCAGGAAGTAGACTGCACAACCTGCTATAAAGATCATGTCTACATGAAGGCTGACAACACAAACACATTAGACTGATGGGGCTGTTGATTGAACAGTAGCGACCACCAGCATCTCTCTTCTGCTCATTATAGAAAGCAAACAGAAATGAGACAAGGATAACTATAAAGCTTTCTAACCAGCTTTCCTCTCTCACACTCACTGTTGAACTCCCTGCGATGGGCCCGAGCCCTCCATGGCCGGTTGTGGATCCAGCGTAGCCGTCGAGGCAGTTCCATGGCCTCGTGCCAGCGTTTGTCCACAGGAACTCATCCAGGTAATGTCTGCCTGAACGTTTCCACTTTGTCAAGTTCAGCTTATGGCTGCAGGCATAGCTGGACAACCTCTGGGACCTGCACGTCGTTGTTTTAATGGTGGAAAAATGGAGAAGATTCTTCAGAGCTGGACTCTTTTTAATGGCTCTGGTTGCTGTCTCTTGTATCCTTGGGTCTGTTTATGTTACCTCAGCTCTATATTTTATGCATGAGTCAGGGAAAACAAACTCCCCATACGGCTCAGTGAACCACAGGCTGCCTCGGCCTAGCGAGGAGTGCCCATTCACGGCCAGGAAGGAAGATGGAAACACACAGACGCACACTGTGTAAGGTGATGCCATTGAGTCTCAAAGGAATGCATTTACTCAAACACACAAGTCTATATTTAAAAACTAGCTGAAGATCTCGGTGAAGCTACCCAGACTCATCTCAATATGAAAAGCCAGAAAAGTAGTGAATACAGATTTCCCTATAAAAAGTACAGTAAACAGACAAGGCCAAACAAACAAGTTCTTTTTTCGTGAGAAGTATTGAGTCGATGGCAGTCATTAGGCTGAACAGAAGCACCCTCCAGAGGTTGATCCTGTTCATTGCACACAGTTGCACTATATACTGTATATATATTTTTTATTTTATTTTATAACACCACCTTTTCATTTGGTGCAAAAAATAAAAATCAGGCATAGAAGTACATAGGGAGCAACAACTGAATGCATATATGCCAAATTCATATAAACAAGACAAAGCATATGGCAAAACAGGTAAGACTTGAAACACCCACACCCACATTTCCCTCCGCTTTTCCATGTAGTACCTTGAGCAGTGACAGCCGTACTGCAAATAAAGCAATGATACTTTACACAGGTATACAATATACATATATATTCTGTAACAATGTAATAACATTACTAACATACATGGATAAGGTACTTGTGATAATCATACAGTACGTGGGTGTGAAAACAGGATATCTCCCTAATGGCTCCTGAAATTAAAAATATGCATAAAGATGTTAAAATGAAGATAATCAAATTTGCTGAGGTCCGTACTAAAAACTGAACAAACAACAAAGTAAACCTGTAACATTTCATAAAACCTAAAATCAAAAATTTTTTTGGTTCAAGTGTGTTTGGAGCTTAAACAGAATAAAACATAGATTAAGGCTGAAAAACCCAGCCCCACCTTTAATAATCACAAAACCCTACATCCTATTATATTATGCAATAGATTGTAATGAAACCTGTTTTTTAAGAACAGAGCCCTAGTCTTCAGCTTTGGCTAAGTACATTAAGTTCAAGTGCAAACAACAGCTTGTGATTTAGCCTGAGACTAGACTGCTTTGTCCTGAAATCAGCACAAGTGCTATTAATGTATCCTTATGCAATACAGTGACTCTCTATAATAATGGGGTAAAATTCACTTACAGAATCTGTGACTTGAAATATTGCATAAGATATTTCTAGTTTCCGAACTTCAGGTATCTATGTGCATTTTCCCGGCCTGGACATAAACTCTGCCCTGAGCTACGACAGATGTGCTCAGTCCTGTCCTTGTCTTTGAAGGCAGCTCATGAAAAGAATAACTGTAAGACACAATTTCTGTGCTTCATCCCACCGACATGTAGAGTGGGAAATGATTCCAGCATGAAACCTGAACATCTAAAAAAAAAAAAAAAAATAATAATAATAATAATAATAATAATAATAATTTGTTGTAAAGAAACAGGTGTGGAGGGACTATTCCTTACTAAACTGCTGGAAATAAGCAATTGTCCATTGTGTGCATAAGTTCAAAAGTAACTGGATGTAAAAAAAAATAATAAAATGATTTACACACCTAAAAACTTTTAACGTGTGCAATAAAACATGTAATAAAACGCTGGCAAATATTGAAATAAGCTTCAAGTTGTGGGCCATAATCTATATTGGCATATAAGGCCACAATGTAACTTAAAAAATATATAATAGTTGTCCGTGTGAGGGGAAAACGGTCCTATTCAGTCTCACCATCAGTCAAATATAATGTTTCCTATGCTGCGCCAGTGTTTTTCACAAGGAAGAAACACAGAAACACAAGCCATATATAAATCAGCCAAAACACTAACACCACTGCCAGGTGAACTGATATCTGTGTTTTTCAAATGTACATTAATAAACTGGTGACAGGATCATGGCCATTCAAGACTCACAGCACCCAATGGATCCGCCGCTAACATCCCAATGCCAGACACCACGGCACATCCCAAGAGGTCTTATGGAGTTATGGCCCGAGGTGCCAGAGCTGCCTCAGCAGCACAAGGGAGACCCACACAATATTGTGCTTAATGTTTTGGCTGATTGGTGTACATGCAAACACTATTAAGAAAATCACAGAAGACAAAAAACTATTTTACCACAATAACCCTATGTCGAAGACTGTTGACTAAAGTTGAGCACCAAGCAACTACATACAAACAGTAGGGCTGGTGTAAGAGCTACTAAATAATAAGAAGCTCTATTATTTAATCAGCAGAAAGACCACAGTCCTGTCTACTTGCTTGGTATTGGCTAAAGTGAACAAAGCTCACCAATACATGGCAATTTTCACCATTATTAAGCTGATGTGAAGCAAAATACTTCCAGAAGCGTTCTTTTCACGCTCCTCCTTCCTGCTTTGGAGAACTTTTTTTTTCTGTTGAGCCGATTCTATGCATCTGGTCCTACCCGCTGTTTTATCTGAGGGGAAGGAGGGGGGGGAATGCAGCTAAGCTTCATTTTCAGTCTCTGTCTGGCATAGATAAAAAAAAAAAATGCTACAGCTAAAAACTGGACATCAACAATATTATCTCTGTAATAACTTCTATAAACACCTCTGAGTCCAATTTTTGTAAAAAAAAATTTTTTTTATAATTTTCCAAAAAATTATAAAAATGCAGTTCTGGTTAGAATTCCTCAAATGTTGGTCTCTTGATTTTGCTGGAGCACGGAAAGCTTTCAGTTTCAGTTTTCAGTTCCTGGTCATTTTGATTTTCCCACTTCGGTTGGATTGTCAAGGTCTAGGTCTGGATGAGCTAAACAGCAGAAACACAACTTCTGAGTGAACAGTGAGATCTTATCTGAATGTGGAGAGAAAGATGGAGAGAGATTAGTTTAAAAAAAAAAAAAACAGTTTTTTTTTAGGATCAGTACTGAATATTATTCTAATTAACAGTGATCAGATCATAGCTTAAAGGGTAAGAATTAAAGAGCTGCTATGTATAATTACAGCAGACTTGGTGGTCACACACTAATGTATTGAGTTGTATTGTTAAATAGGTAGTAGAAAAACCACAACTTTTCTGTTACGAAATGTATTCTTAAAGAATGCTGTTATATTAAGACAACACGCCTTCATCATAAGCACATAGTAACATACTTGTACATTACTTATCTATATAAAGATATAAAACCTGTATTAGCAGAAATATTCTGCAGACAGCAAGAGTTCAGGTACATTAAGTTAAAGAATTTATACTCTAAAGTGTTTTTTTTTCTACAGAAAGCAGGGACAAAGAAGAAATGGGAATGACATTTAATATGAAGCTTTGTAAAGCCTAATGTTCTACTTATGTGTTGAAGGGCAATATTATAACCATACTGAATTCACATCATATTAAAAATATCTGAATAGAACAGTTACTTGCAACAGAACATTATTACTGTTTATGGTATTATGTGATTTTTACTCACCTTCAATAAGCAAGAAAACTATAACCTGATTAAACATAATGCAACACCCAAGGCCTTAGGATGTGTGACAATAGCCTTAGATTTAACTTCATCTTGTTCAACCTTGCTACAACACATACCAACAATTTTACTCAAGAAGGCAGGCCTGGAGCTGGGAGGCAGGTGCACAAACAGGAAGTAGAATGGAGCTCCAGAAAGAGCCACCCCGATGCCCACCAGAGAGTTTATAGTGTCACTGTAGAGCGGTACGACCACCAGAAACACGCTACACAAGCAGTACACTATGGGAAAGAACAGGCTAAGCTACACACACACACACACACACACACACACACACACACACACACACACACACACACACACACACAGTTATAAAACAGTCTATTAAACACGCAGTAAATCCAGAAGACAGGGAATATTTACTTTTATTGGTCGAGGCATATCAGGAGCCTTTATGCGCAGGTAGATCTGACTTGCAATGGACAGGCCAATGAACAGCCAGTAATTAAAGCTGAAGTAATTAATTAGCTGGAAAACATCTCGAACAAACAGGTAAAGCAAGCTCATGCCACCCTAAAGACAAACACATACCTGGGTTAAAAAAAATATATACATGCACATGAATGATTTCAGATATGTACATTATATATAAGAAATTATATATAAACTCTTTTTACTCACATTAAACAGCAAAGCTGGGATTGGTGTGTAGCGCTTCACATGGATCATGGAAAGAACATTGGGCAAATGACCCTCCCTAGATCCTACAAAGAATAATCTGAAGAAGAAAAAAATTATAATGCTGAAAAATGAAATTACAGTAGCTCCCAGCTGCAGAACTGTCATACCTCCAAAAACAAAAACAAAAAAAACCAAACCTAATTTAACTAAGAAACCAAAGCCATTTCCTGAGGAGATGCAGTAGATTCATAAGGATTATTAAAGCATTGTAAGAGATATACGGTGTGGCTATGCAATCATTCTCCAGGTGCAGGAGTTTGCTGTACACCCGATTCAGTTCTAAGCGACTAACCTGGAGGCAGCAATGATGGAGGAGTTGAGACCACCGTAGCACGAGATGGCCACAGAAAGTGGAATCAGCCAGCGTGCATAGCCAAGTACACTGTCAGCAAATGTCTGCACACAGACAGCACACACTGTTTTCACACCAATCCTTTACCTTCACCAAATTTAAAGACACTTACAGTACCTGACATTTATTTAAAAAACTATGCTTTGGTATTGAATGATAGTCACCAAAAACAACGAACATGAAAAAGATGAAAATGAACACACCTACACTACACACATCATTCTCTTTGTAATCTGGTGTCACATTTATTGCATTTGCACACTGAAACATGATAGGCTCTTATAATTTGTTTTAATTCATGTTTCTATGCTTGACAATCTTCACGCAGACATATTACTGTAACCACAACCGTGTGTGTGTCTGTTTTGCCTCATTATTATTATTATTATTATTAGCTTTTCCATTACACAAGAATCTCAGCTTAATATGTCTTTAAAATGTTTAGCAGCACAACAAAACCAAAAAGAAGGAGATGGCTAATTGCCTTCATTTTAGTGCCACATGGTCATTACCAGGCAACAGAGCAGCTCATCTCCCTTTGAGTCTCAAGAGAGTCTGCTGCCTGAGGTTTCCTCTGCTTAACAGGATCAGTGGAACAGCAGATGAAAATCGCATGATCTGAATTACCCTAACCAGATACTGGCAGTTAGGAGCTAGTTTGTGACTTCCTGGAACCAAGAGGTAAAATGACAATAATAGTGTGCGCGTGTGTGTGTGTGTGCGTGTGCGTGCGCGCGTGTGTGTGTGCGTGTGTGCGTGTGCGTGTGTGAGATTGGGGTGTGTTCATTCAATCAGGTTTTGCAAGCCAAAAATCTTTCTAAATGGGTAATTAACTTGTGTGGCAGAAAGGAAGTTTTTTTCTTATTTCAGTTGACACAACTGACACTTGAACAGAAAGCTATTATAGAGTACCGGTCAAAAGTCTGAGCACAGCTTCTAATTCAATTTTGTTTTAGTGGATAATTTTCTACATTTTAAACAATTCTGGAGATTTTAACTCCAGGAAATGGAATTTAAGTAACAACAGTCAATTGTTATAATAAGATATGAAGGTCATCCAAGGAAAACACGACAAAAACTTAATTAAAAAAAAAATAAATAAATAAATATTTTAGGTACCAAACTAAAAAAAAAAAAAAAAACACCAATTAACAGCACCTCACATTAGAGGCCTTTATGCCTTTACAAAGCAAGAGTAGCAGACACATCTCAACATCAACTGTTCAAAGGAAAATATTTTGCACATTTCGGGTGCCTTCAGCATTGTTTTATAATATATAAAAATCACTGAATTAGAAAACGTGCCAAAAGTTTAACTGGTAGTGTAGATTTGTAAAATTTTTCTTCCTTTCAGAAGTATGACTTGTTTGGTTATTTGCCAAATTTAATGCATCTCAATGAGTGTGACAATAGTGCAGTGGGTAGTGCTGCTGCCTCACAGCTTAGGGTCTGTGGTTTTATCATGAACTCAAGTTATGGTCTGTGTAGAGTGTTTCACATTTTCTCTCATTCTTAAACCTTAATTGGTCGGAGTTTCCTCTGACTTTTCTTGCTTCCATCCTCTTTTTAAAAACATTGCAACAAACACTCCACCCCAAGGAAGCATCAAAATCTTTCTTTGTGGTAATTACACATATGCTACACATAATTACATAAATCACAGCACTAAATGAAAAAGCAAATACATTTTTGAGTAATTAATTGTGGTTATCTGTAGTAGCACTGTGTATAAAATGCAGCTGACCACACTCACCACAGCCACTGCTTCACTTTGCAGCACAGTCTCTGCATCCAAGACTGCGTAATAGGCCACGTTGGTCATGAGGTAGATAACCGTGACAATGGGCATAGAGATGGCTATAGACAGTGGTAAGTTTCTAGTAAAGAATAATACGAGAAAAAAAAAATTATTATCTCAGTTATAAAAATACATTTTTCTTCTTTCACCAATTCAGGATTAATGACTGTTCTGACCTCTCTGGGTTCTTGATCTCCTCAGTAATGAAGTTCAGAGTGTCCCAGCCAGAGTATGAATACAGCGCAGCGTACAGAGCCAGAGCCATGTCTCCAGGATTCAGATTAGAGTCCTTAAATGAGTCTTCAAAATTCTTTGTCTTGCCTGTAACATGACACGCAGACTGAACACCCATCTATAGAAAACTGGAACAAGTCTACTATTAGCTGTTCCTTAGTACACATTGTACAGAAAGACATCCTCATTAACAACAGTACAAGTATAATTTAAGCATGTAACTCCAAATCACAACATATTGGTGGGAAAAGACATTCAATGAAACTTGACAATAAGGATTTTAAACTACCTTGGGCCAGGATGATCAAACCAGCAATGATGATGACAATTAGAGCCAGCACTTTTGCAACCGTGGAGATTACCTGCAGGATGGCTCCCCATTTCACCTTCATACAGTTCACAAAGGTCAGCAGAGCTGCAGAGAGGAGGGGGGCAAAATCAAGGAAAAAAGTTAACCAACACTCTCCTAATAATAAGCAGCTTGTTTTCAGGACAAGACTTTTCATGTAAAGCCAATGAAAGTAAGTCAACCAAGTCTACTCATGTCAATCTAGCTTCTAGGGATCCAGGAATTCTACATGTAAGTACAGGTTCTGTACTTATTTGTCCAGCTTGTGTTCATGTCTTATATTTTTATATAAAAATATATGGGCTATATTTTTGTTAATATTATTTTGCCCATCAAACTGTAAAAGCTTTTATAACTTTTCATTATAAAACTGTAAAATGTAGCTACATTAACCACTATTGCTTTTTGTACCATTTGGGCTCAGTTCATCTACTTTACTTAATAAGATTTTAAAATGCTGGACAAAAAAATCTGAACATAAAGTGTCCTTGTTGGTGCTGTGTTAGTAACACTAGCAGTCCGTTCCAGGGCTGTTATCTAAGCAACCGACCATAAAAGCTGTCACTGTTATCTAGACAGGTTGCTACATAAATACACATAAAAACAAACAAAAAAGAAACAATACATTTTATTGCAATGGTCACAGATCGCTGTTTATGTAAGATTGCTAACATTAGCCTGTATGTAAAGTACTGTACAAGTCATGAAGTTCTATCCATTTTCTTCCTTGGTTCTCTGAAAGATCCCAATAAACATATAGAATCTGAAGATTCAGTCTCATGACTCTTATTGGTGAACAATTTCATTGTGAATTATTGTGATGTATTTAAATGGCAAGAACATGAAATGTAACCTAATATTTTCAGTCTGGAACTGTCAATTTACATTGGTGTGTCAATGGCAGAGTGGATGTTATTTTTGGATGTAAATTTAGTTGTAAGATAAAGAATTATTAAGAAATAATGGTGTGGGTTAATTTTAAGATACATAATAAAGCAATAATGGGATTTGTTAATTTTATAGTCATGTAGAGAAAAACTGTTTATTAAGTTAACAGCTTCTGAGCCGGAATCGCTGAGCTGGAATCACTGTTGTGTTAGTGCAGATGAGTGAACATCTAGAACCATGTTAGCATTAATTAACCCTGTAGATTAATGATTTGAGCAGTGTGCTCTAAATCATTACTAATGCTAGAAAAGCTTTAGGTGATGGAAGTTGAACTATATTTGCATGGATAAAGAAGTACATACTGTAAGTCAACTTCAAAAGACTGTTAGTGGCCACATATGAAAAACAGATAAACAGTGTAAGAATTTGTGATACCTTCGAAGCAATGATGGCTTTTTTCATGTGCAAGCTGAAAGCAGATACCATAACAACAACGACAGCAAATAATCAGGCTTGTTCATTAACCACCAAGAGAAAACACTCCTCAATGGCATAAAATGTCATTAGTCATCAGAAAAAAAAACTCCTGTATAATAGCTTTGTGACCCTGTGTAAATGTACCTCACTCTTTCTATACAGAGTTGTGTATTAATAATTATTGACAGCTGGTTTTGTTACTAAGGTATGAATTTAGACAGTTGAAACCAAATTTCCACCATTAACACCAAAAAATTTGAGGATACAAAAAAATAAAAAATAATAAAACCAGTTAGCCGTTTCATAATTCAGGAAATATATACAGTATATAGCACCCAATTCTATCTACACTCTTCTAGGTGTAGTACGCAATATGCATATTTACCAGACAAAAATAGGCTGAACTATTCCTTGTGTTCCTTAAAAAAATCTTTCAAGGATGTGTTAAAAGATCTCAGATTAATGATGCATCCATTTTACTAAATAGGTTTACAATATATGCATTATAGGAGACATTCTTATAAAAAACATTAATGGAGTTTAGGAGAATGGCATGTTCAGAATGTAAAATTTAACCACCACCTTTTACTCTCATTCTGTTTAGAGGAAATGTTTGGCATCAGATATGGCTTACATAAAAGGTTAACATTAATGGACTTCTGCATTGCAGAGTTAACAGTAACACAAACACAATGAAAGGAATTAGAAACGGTCACTGTCCTACCATTAATATACTAACTGGCCAAGATGCAAAATGCCAAATGGAAATTAAACATGTGACATGTGACATTTAAATAAAAAAAAAAAACTTTTTAAAAAAAAAATTAAATAACTGCACAAAAAAAGAAGAATGTATTCATGTACAGAATATACTCTTAGTTTCCTCTTCTGTGCAGAGGTTTTAGGAAGCAACACTGTCTGTAGCCTTCAGAAGGCATTAGATAAAGTAAACAGACAAAAACCTAAGAAAACACATCAGGTAAAGAAACAAGTCAGGTAAAACAAAAAACAAAATACAAACACTAGAACAGGACACTGTGCATGTTTGAATAATGTTTGGACACAAGACACTGTGCATGTTCCTTTTTCTGAATAACAATTGTGCTCCATTACAATAGTAAATAATATAATAATAGTGACTAATGTATTTGCTATGAACTAATTATTCAAGATTAGACCAAAAGATACTACAAAAGAAATATATATATATATAATAATTTTTTTTTTTTAAAAGCAGCATTTAGCGGTATGAATCTACCATAATGTTGTACTCTAATTGATTACACTGTAAATAAGCTTAGAAAAAATTCCATCAAGCTTTGTAAATGATTAAACTCACCGATGATGAGAGCTGCAATAAGTCGGACGGCATCATAAGGAGCTGGACAGGTTGGGTAGAATGGCTGCACGAGGTAATTGGAGAAAGTAAGAGCAATGACCGCCTGGCATGCTGGCTCCACAATCAACAATGAGGTCCACAGCCGAATAAATGCCAGGAAGCCACCAAATGCCTCGAGGATGTAGGCATAGCTGGCACCTGACTTGCGTATCGTGGTGCCGAGTTCAGCATAACAGAGGGCACCAAACACAGAGAAGATGCCACCGATGGCCCAAACCACCAGCGAGAAGCCGTAGGAGCCAGTGTACTGCAGCACACCCTTTGGAGATACGAAAATCCCTGAGCCGATCATATTGCCCACAATGAGACAGACTCCATGTAGCAGCGAGATCTCCTGCTTTAGACGCATGGAGTTGGTGGAAACAACGTCCGCCTCTTTAGCCATGACTTCACTCTGAATGCAATCTGTAAAGGACAGAGAAGCAAAGAAAGGACGGAGAAGGGAATAATGATGGGGGTGGGAGGTGCCAGATGACGAAATCAGGATCACTTTATTAGTCTCATTTACGACTCGTCATGCGTCATCACTGGGCCTATTCTGTAAAATAAAATAAAAAGCAAAACAGTCAGACTAGGAATTCTGTCAAAAGGAGATTTTTTAAAAAGACATTCCTTAATAAACATCTTAAAAAAATAAATAAATAAAAAAGGTTACATGCTACTGTTTATGGGATTTATTGGTTATATCCCAGATCTAGCAACACTGCTTCAAGATAAGCCTAGCAGGTATGAAGAAAGCGTAAACTGTATTTTACTACAAATCCCTAATGCTTGTTGGTGAACAGGATGACTCTATCCAAACATCATATTGTAAATGATCTTTCAGCACCATGAAAGTTAAACTTTCTCCTATAATAAAATGAAGCAATTAAACAAGTCTCTGAATTTAACTGCTCAACAACAAACAAACAAATAAATAAACAAATAAACAAACAAACATTTAGTGAAGCATTACATACGAAAAAAATATTAAATGATGCCCAGCTGAATCCATAATGCTTTCAAACAAATGCAAAAAAATTCAGACCAAATTCAATGTTTTGCATTCAGCTAACAGATTAAAATTTTTCTACCCAAATCCAAATGCACGATTATTAACAATTAAAAAAACAAAAAAAGAATTCCTGGATTTGCTTATTTACTTTAAAAAAATCCCAGATTGCTATATCAATCACACTCAATAGTCACACTCACACAGTGTGACAACACTTCTCTCATCCCGCTTACTCATTTACAGTGTTCCAATTTTAGCAAGTGACCAATATCTCAACTCTTCCTCGTTCAATTCCAGCCAATGAGAGGCTAGACGAGCGACAGTAGCAGCCAATCATCGACTACGTATTTAATTTCATACTACCTAACAAACGGACATGTAGCTTATACTGATAATTAAAAAAAAAGATAGAAACTAACGCATGCGATAACGAAGTATTGTAGTTGGCGGAGTGTCCAAAAAGCACAGGTGTTATTATTAGTCATTTTAAAATCATTACTAGAGGCTACCTGCGTCTCTGGCAGCGTACAAGAGTTTTCCCCTTCGGCTCCACCTACGTGCAGTTCCTGACGGCTGTGTAATCTGATCTGTGAATGGAGTGTGCGGTCAACTCGCTGCCGCTCCTCAGGCTCCAAAGTTTCAGCAGCCCCTACATCTTCCTGTCATACAGTAAGTGCCGCTGCTGTAAAAGCTCTGCAGTATAACCAGGGATTTCAGAAGCTACAAGCTCACCTTGACATACCAGATATCGCCATAGACGACGCTGCCTACTCATACAGTCGGTGACACACTCACACTATGGCATAAAAGTGGCTGACGTTGCCGACTCTTGTACTCTTGCCTACCTGTGTAAACTGAACCACCCGGCTGCCAAACAAACAGAATTTCTTTTTTATATACTGTACGTTAATAAGATTGTTTATATTCAACAGCTTTTAAGTTATTCACTTTAATAGTCTCACAATAAGAAAAAGTGACTTTTTATTATTTTATTTTTTTTTACAAGATTTTAAAGTCCTGCGAAGAGAGCACTTTAATTTAAATGTTTTAAAAACTTTAGTGCAGTGAATGTTTTGGTTGAAAAAAAATTGATCTAAGTGATCTAATTTCCCACAGAGAAATAATCCTGACTGGGCACTGATGCTTCCTTAAAGAAACAAATCTACTACATACTGTACATCTTCTCATTTCTGTTCAGTGTTTTTTTTTCCAAATGCCAGCAATAAATCACACAAATATATTTTCCCTCCCCCTTCTCTCTTTCTCCCTATTGACTGTTTGCTAAGCTTTAATCATTCTTCTATAAGATTTGCATAGTTAAATGTGTACCCAGCACACCTGCAGATATACAACCAGCAGCATCACTGTAGAAATAAGCAGAATGACTTCACTACTGAAAAAAGTTGGCTTGGTTTAAATATAATCAGGAGGTTGAGTAGTTAAATCTCGGTCTGCGTTATCTCTCGCCTCCACGGCTAAAAACAGGGAAAGCAAGTTAAACTGGCGGTCTAACAAAAACAACCTGACTTCATACTAGCTAACATGAACATTCATGTCATCTCCCTGTACAGTTAAGGTGTAATTACCGACACTAAGAATGCACACTTCCTACACAAAATATAACATAACAGCTCAAACTTACCGTCTACAAGGTTAAACAAACATTTCTAGATGATGTCCAAACTACATTTAATCCGTCTACATATGATAATCTGTTCCAGCTCACGCAAATTAGCCGGTAGTTGCTAAAGCTTAGCATCAGCCACGTTTCTAAGAGGAACCGTGAGCTAGATCCTGAAGTCACAATCTACCTACACAGCATCAAACCACGTCCTGTTTATCACGACTTACCTTCAAGAGACAGTCCTTAAGGATTAAATAAAAAAAGAAAAAGCTTGGTTTCCTGGATCTCAATATACACACAATGTAGCAACACAATGTGGGGCGTGCGTAAGAGACAGATGATGTAAAGCTTCCCGCCCTAAAGATCATTCAGAGCGCGAGAGCAGTGATGGTCAACATACGAGGCACTACTGAATCGATTCTTTTGAACCTCTCGTTTAGAATCATTGAATCATGCAGATTTGATTCATTTGATTCCTTTTTTAAACGTTCCGAAGGAATTACGTGGTGTGTTTTGATTTGTTATGGTTCTTCAATATATGCTTAATATTACTAGATTTCGGGATCAATAAAGTATCTATCTATCTACACACACACACACACACACACACACACACACACACACACACACACACACAGACTTTATATACAGTATGTGTGTACAGTAGGTAGCACAGTGGTTTAGTAGTTAGCACTGTCGCCTTGCATCTCCATGGTCCTGCTTCGATTCCCGCCTCTGTGTGCATGGAGTTTGTAAGGTTTCTCTGTCCTTGGTGAGTTTCCTCCAGGTACTCCGGTTTCCTCCCACAATCCAAAAACAGACAGATTACGCCAACTCCCCAGATCTCAATCCAATTGAGTAGCCATGCGATGCGCTAGACAAAAAAAAAAAAAAAAAAAAAAACCCACAACACTCAACGGACCTGTTACCAACATCCTGGTGCAAGACAACACAGCACACTAGAGGTCAATGGTGTTAATGTTATGGCTGATCAGTGTATATTAAACACCCCTCATATGTATTCAGTAAAAAAATGTTTTACTGTTTTATCATCTTACAGGAATTCAATTACTTCTAATATGAACAGTAGTATTTACTCTCAGGTTTACTATATTAGGTTTACTACAGTATATTTAATATACAGGCCCCACAGTAGGAATTCAGGGAAAAAATTAGTACAAAATTAAACTTTATTTTTTAATACATGTACGTCCACCTTAAATTTTGAGGACACACCCAGTCCTCCATAATACTCCACAAATGTCTGGAGAGCTGTTCTGTTACATTCTTTAGAAGCATTTTTTCAGTCGCTCTTTGCTGGAGGGGTTTCTCTTTAAAATCTCCTTATTGTATTCAATTTAGACAACATACTTGGCCATGTTATCTATATATCTGTCTACCGTTCTTATAATGTAAACTTAACTGGTTAGCTGCAAAGACCTACTGTATGTCTTCATACCAGCAGATAGCCAGGTAATGCTAAGTTTCTGCACACTGGGACTCACCTCGTCAGTCAGTATTTTGGTACACCCACAGGCATTCATGGCTTTTTTTTAATTTTTTTATTTTTTTTTTTAGCAAAGTTTACTGTTGCAGTTTTGTGCTGAAGATCAAGCAAGATTTTTTCTTGCACACCATCCATCAAGGTTGATGTAAATCATTTTCCTTTGCGCTGTCTAAGCTGTCACAAAACTCTTTTTCACAAACTGTTTTCATGTGATAATCAGATAATCAATGTTTGAATTCCTCTGGCATTTCTTGTCCATGTAGAGCAGACATACAGATAGACACGCATCCCAATTTAAGAATGTGCACAGTGTTCATTTTATAACCATGTTCATGCAATTAGAGGTATGCTCAATTTTGTCTCAATGATCACAGGTTTTATAATTGTGTTTCAGGTCACTGGTGTACTGACTTTTACACTTTGTTCCTAATTTGGGGCATATAAAATTCTACTTGTCAATTTAGGAAAATTCAGCTATTAAGAGGTGATATATCATTTAATTATTTGACAATTAAGGTGTCTACTCACTTCTCTTGTAAATTATATACACAGTACCTGTCAAAATGTTGTAATTTAAAAGAGGTCAAATTATTGGCCTGAATCAAGCAAAAGCAAACTTGACTGGCATCAGTCCAGCACATTACTAAAACCTTGGAGGATCGTGGTGAATCGTCAACTTGAAAGAAATGTGTTAAAGAACACAAGCATTGGTTGGGACTGTTGTTATTATTTAAAATTTGTTTCTTTCATTTAGTTCTTTTTCTCTGGTCATTTATTACACTTTGGAAATCCTGGAGGATGTTCACAGTACAAGTGTTATGATCTGTGGTTGCTTCAGTTGCTCAGATCTAGGCTCAGCAACATTATGTGGCAATAAAATGAAACTGATCACCTAAATCTAGCGAATGGCCTACTCTTTCTTCCCTGAGGCCCTGGCATATTCCAAGACTCAAATTATGAAAGAGCGGTTCTGGGAGCATGAGGAATCATTCTCACACATGATCTGGACACCATATTGCATTGTAATCAAAATTAATGACCATTGAACTAATGTAAAACTAAAGTAAAGTAAAAACCACACAGTCACTGATTTCTCCAACTGATTTACACCAGCTGGTCAAATCATAGCTAATAATGTTTATTTTGTCCTGTTGGCTACATTTTATGCACTACATTTTATGTCTTTATATTTGAAAATCTACATATCCATGCAGTGTGTTTTAGATTAGCTCCCTGTTTTTAAAAATATATATATATATATATTGTTTTTTCAACAAAAGTCAGAATATAGATACATGCATTCAGAAATAATAATAATAATAATAATAATAATAATAATAATAATAATAATAATAATAAAGAGACATTAAATTGTATTCTTTATAATAAGAAGTGACTTGTGCTCCCTTCCCTCTTTTCCCTAAAACAAATAAATAAATAAATTTTAAAAAAGTAAAAGTAAAAATAAAAATAAATAAATAAATAAATAAATAAATAAATAAAAATTAAAAAATACATTAAAACGTTATTTTCTGTTTCCAATTCAACAAAATCAATCGTCGTGCCAGAAGTAGAACAAATACGATCATAGAGTGTTGACTTGTCGTTATTATCAAGCCCTCCACTTTAATCCCAAAAAGCGCCAATAATGGATCCGGCGTGATGGGTCTTTCCATAATGTCTGACAGAGTTTGAAAGATTGAGCACCAGTATTCATATATCTTCGGACAATTCCAAAACATGTGTCCCACTGAGGCTTCCAGTTGACCGCATCTGTCACAGGAAGAATCTACTGTTGGGAACATCTTAGAAAGTCTCTCTTTAGAAAGATGGAGTCTATGTAAAATTTTAAACTGAATAAAGATTAGCTCCCTGTTTTGATTATGATATGATGTTGTAAGAGTATTGGATATATTTAACAGCCTCTAACTGATTGCAAACTGAATTAATTAAGCTTGTTTGTGTTGTGTTATCACTCATTACTGGCCAACAACTTGATTATACAACAAGAAAAGCACACTGAGCTACAGTAGCAGGCTTTAAGACATTTTTAGGTAGACTGTCTGTCTCGAACTAATTGGTCCTGAACTAATGTTTTTTTATTTCACTGTGTACTGAATATGCTGTATATGGTTGGAATGACAATAAAAACCTACTTGACTTGACTTGTAGTTTTATCACCCACCCGATAATAACAGAAAGGCACTTCAAAGTCTAAAAATCATTATTACAACACTTTTTGTGTGTGTGTGTGTGTGTGTGTGTGTGTGTGTGTGTGTGTGTGTGTGTGTGTGTGTGTGTGTGTGTGTGTGTGTGTGTGTGAGAGAGAGAGAGAGAGAGAGAGAGAGTATGTGTGAAGTATTTTACTTGTGAGACAAAGTTTAAGCCTGGTTGTGCAAGCAGACATTGTGTGAGCAAAACTCCAAAATTGTGAAATATAAGTGGTCTACCATCTAAGCCATTCACAGCTAAATATTCAAGTGAGAGCTTAAAATATAACCTCAGCTCATAAAACTCAGTGGTTAGCACTGTGGCCTGGCACCTCCAGGCTCAGGGTTCAATTCCCGCCTCAGGTCTGTGCGTGGAGTCTGCAAGTTTTTCCCATGTTTCCTCCAGGTGAATGAATGTATAAATGAATGAAAATTGTGTGTAAAATACATTATCCAAGTACACTGTGATAACATACAATAGTTTTAGGAAATTCCTAGCAGTAGTCCATTTCTTATTAGTGGATTTTCTGGCTGTCTCACACAACTCTGGAAGTATCTCAAATGAACCATGTGTTGAAGTAGAAAGGTCTCCTTTATAAGTAATGTTTCATATAATGAATTAACAAGTAGGAAAATGTTCAGAATATTTGCAATATTCTTAGTTTAAAAAAATAGAGAGAAAGAATTATCAGCCAAGCCATCTGGGAGTGTTTTTTTTTTTTTTGTCCTGAAAACCTTAAATACGTACTTTCAATATTTCTGCCTTTGGCCGTTGCCAAAGACATGCCAAACAAAATAATTCTTTAATATCTCATATAGAAATTACAGTCAATATAATCTAAAACTGCTAACACAAATGAAGCTAAATAGACTTAACTTAACAATGCCATTTTCCCAAGCTTCTCAATCAAGCATTGCTTCCAACAAGGCCTGCTCTAGCGCCTTAAGCCATTTCATCCATGATCACGAACTCCAACCATGCAAATGCTCCATTCAGCACATACTCAGATTTCCCCCAAAGGGTGAAATAGACTTCCCATTATAGAAGTAGCATGATGGCTGTTATATTGCTTCAGTATTCCCAAAATATCACAGGCATGTGATCATAGTGGTGTGCAGTGTTCTCATTTGTCCTGGCTTGCTCAGCATATTAGTAGTACATCCTTTATATTACAGTTTTTTTGGATTGCTTAAGCACGATTTTCAAAACAGGGCCCGTGTTTTCAAAACACAACACACAATTAGCACAACCACACACCCAATTAGCAAAACGCTACAGATCATTTGCATAATTAAACACACTTGTAAAAACTATACACTTATGTTTACAAACCACACTCTTTTACTATAAGACACACACGTTTCACATTTACTATACTCTGTTTGCACGAGTTACACTCTGCTGTAATAAACCTAAAACACTTTTAGCACTTCTACTTCCCTATGATTAGAGTAAGCTACCATCAACAAAGTATAAATATGAAGTAAATCCACCAAACACTACACAAGACCAATGTTGCACACTGAAGAAATCATTTATTTCTCAACACGCCCAAAATGTTGACATGGAGATTCATAGAACTGTAACAACATGTCACTTTACATATTGTACTGTACAGTAAGTTTACTGTTACAAAACAAACAAACAAACAAACAAACAAACAAACAAACAAAAAAACACTAGATATTGTCTCTTCGCCTAGCTGGATCTGAAATGTTGAGAATTTCATCAACATTGCAGGCAAGACACCTTGGAAAGAAACGTCTTGAATGACAAATCCATCCTTGTATTGCTGCTACCTTTGTCTGGTCACAGGCCTCCTCCATGGCTTGGACGAAGGGTACCTCAGCCTGGAGACGGAGATCGTATACCATCCACCGCCATGCTGAGAAAAACTTTTCTGTAGGGTCGAAGAATGGATGGTGGAAGATATAGGACGGTGAAATGTGGATGTTGCTGAAACTAGTTCTGAACCAGAGCAGAGTGGTGGAAAGATACATTGTCCCAGACAACAATGTATTGCATATGATTTGATTTGCTGCTGTTATGTTGTGCAGTTGGTCCAAGAATGTAAGTATGAGTGCTGTGTTGTAAGGGCTTATATTGGCATGGCGGTGTAGGACCCCCTTCTGTGTAATGGTTTCACAGAGTGTTATATTTCCATCACGTTGCCCTGGGACATTGACTATAGTCCTGTGGCCAATGACGTTTCTTCCCCTCCTTCGTGTTCTCGTCAGGTTGAACCCAGCCTCATCTACGTAAATGAACTCATGCTCATGTTCATCGTAAAACTACCTGAAGAACAGTGTCAGGCAAAATTGTGTAGTTCAGTGTAGATCTAGTATACAAATTTCAGTACAGTAAAAGATTATGAGAAAGTATGCAAGATCACACTGCTAAAGTGAATACATACCTCTGCATAATCATGCCGCAGTCCTTTCGCCCTTGAAAAGCACTCGATAAATTTGCTTCATTTGAATATGTTTTTTTTTTTAGGGATGTGTGCCAGTGTTGATATTGAGACCTGATGGATATCGCTGAAACTGTCATGGTTATTGACAATGTTAGTTTGGAGCTGTTTGAGTGTTATAGCATTGTTGGCCAAAACCATGTTTACTATCTCCCTCTCTTGCTGTTCTGTGAACATAGGAGGCCTTCCCCCTTGTCGTACCTGACCCACAATCCTATGTAGAAACTAGTTTATAGTGCTTAAACACCTGATTGGTCTGTCTACAATTAAGCAAACAATTGTTTGCACACCTGATGACTGTGTTGAACCAATTGGTTGGACAGTCAGTGCTTTGGTATTGCAAGGAAGTGACTTCATGATAAATTTTTGTGTGTAATGTATGTTAAGTGTGTTTAGTGTTTTGCAAATCACTGTGTGTAGAGTTTTGCAACAAGTGTGAGGTTGACAATGTGCTTATAGTTGTGCAAATATGGGCTGATGTTTTGCTTCTTGAGTCTAAGGTTTTGCTAATAGTGTACTACTTTTAATTTTAGTGTGTAAGCAATCCAAAAAACTGTAATTTAATACTGACCAAGATGTTGTAATAGTCATAAGTTTAGTAATAAGGCTACACGGTAATACCAAATAAAGCCACAAGGTGGCAATTCTTTTCTGTTGGGTAGACAACAGCTGAATTTGTGTTCTGAGAAAGAGGTTTTTCCTGCAGCGCTGCTCTGATTAGCTACATCGCTACACTTTCTCCAGCTCATGTTCAGCTAATAAATGTAGCATCACAGGATACTGTGGATGCTTGTAACATCACAGGATGCTTTAATAACACAAGATACTGTGTTATTATTTATCCAGGTGTGTTATTATCAGCTCTCTAAACAAACCCGCTATTTTGGTGCTAATGCTAACTACAGGACTCGGCTAACTGCAATAAAGTCGGATCGACATTGGATAAGTTCCTTACCTCTGTAAAGGAAAAGGAACGTGTTTTTTTGTTAGTTTTTTTGTAGTCGCTAAATTAATTATATGTAGCAAACATATTTTGTTCTAGGTAACTTTATACTATACATAAATTGAAACCGAACCGTTATTTTATTTGTGTATATTATTAGAACACAAAAATGTCTACTGTCAGTCATTGTCATATAATTATTACATTAATAAATATTATTGTTTCTGAAAATACAGTTATTGAATAGAGGGCTTGGCCTCTCCAACACTGTACTGTAAAGTACACTATATAAAAATATACATATACATACATATACATATTGGCCTTTATTACAGTTTTGAAACCTGCCTCAAACTTGTGAAAATCAATAGAACGCATAAACTGTCACATATAAGTCATGCAATAGGTAAGGTACTGCTGAAACAACAAAGGTCCTGGTCTCTCAAAATCAGCACTCTGTAGTACACTCAGAGAAATTACCAACCAAAAGTCTTGTGTTGTGCAAGAAATAAATAACCAAAAAACTTTAGTATGTTTGTGTGTGACTTTTGTAAGTCGCTCTGGAAATGAGCGTCTGCCAAATGCCTAAATGTAAATATAATGTAAAGTACAGACCAAAAGTTTGGACACACCTTCTCATTCAAAGAGGTTGAATTTTTATTATGGCAAGAAAAAAGCAGCTAAGTAAAGAAAAAAACGTGTGGCATCATTACTTTAAGAAATGAAGGTCAGTCAGTCCAAAAAATTGGGAAAACTTTGAAAGTGTCCCCAAGTGCAGTCACAAAAACCATAAAGCGCTACAAAGAAACTGGCTCACATGCGGACCGCCCCAGGAAAGGAAGACCAAGAGTCACCTCTGCTGCGGAGGATAAGTTCATCCGAGTCACCAGCCTCAGAAATCGCAGGTTAACAGCAGCTCAGATCAGAGAGCAGGTCAATGCCACACAGAGTTCTAGCAGCAGACACATCTCTAGAACAACTGTTAAGAGGAGACTGTGTGAATCAGACCTTCATGGTAGAATATCTGCTAGGAAACCACTGCTAAGGACAGGCAACAAGCAGAAGAGACTTGTTTGGGGTAAAGAACACAATAAAGATTGCAATAAAGAAAACTCTTTGAATGAGAAGGTGTGTCCAAACTTTTGGTCTGTACTGTAAATGTGTGTGTGTGTGTGTGTGTGTGTGTGTGTGTGTGTGTGTGTGTGTGTGTGTGTGTGTGTGTGTGTGTGTGCGCTCAAAACCACCATTCTCTTGCCACTGTGCCACTAAATATTCTAGAGGAAACACTGAATTCTATTATGAAAAAGAGGAAGTGCACAAACTTTGATAGAGACCTGAAGTGCCATGAGGATCTTATCAACCTCCATTTCCAATAAATGTGCTAGCAGAAGGTATCATGACTGAGTGCAAAAGATGTGATTGAAAATCATGATATCAGTTCTCACAGAGAAACATTTTCAGCAAGAATCCTGCAGACCTGCTGTGAGGACACATTACTGCTTTTAGACTGTAAAAGTTTAAACATAGTTACATGGACCTATTTTTTATTTATTTATTTATTCTAGCATGATTTTGCAGTTTAATTTTTCACATGCTGAAGCTAAGGGGTAGAGTTTGAAGTGAACATGTCTCTCATTTCTGAAATTTGTTGTTAATAATTTTAGACAGCTGTCACTAAAGCAATCAGTTAAAGGCATGAAATGGCAGATACTGCTGATTGCAAGTGAGCTGAAGTCAGTAAGAATTATAAGTTGCAAGGAAAAACCCTCCTGAGATGAGATGAAGAAGAAATCTTGAGTTCTCTGACCTAAAATGGAACCGCCTCACATTTAGGTGATACCAGATAGCATCAACTTAAAACAAATGTCTTATAATTCTTTATATGAAGTGAAACTGTCCTTAGTTATCACACGCATTCCCAAGCAGACCACACAGGGTCATCCTGACCATCAGTGAGTGTTCTCCAGTGAAACTTCAAAGCACTTTTGTAAGTTCCTCTGTAAAAGACCATATGCCACATGCTTAAATGTAATGTAAATGTAAATCTACTTATATTCATAAAATTATTCAGATACTACTGCATTTAATACCCTTTTAAGGCAGAGACAGTGCTTAATACACAAATTACCCCAGCTCCCTGAGTCGTCAAGTAAAAGTAAGATTAAATTTGGTGTGCTAGCTTGCAGTGCATCTCTCTGTCTTGCCAACCGAGCTTAGCAGTGCATCTCTTGGTCTTTCAGTTTCTCATATTCATCCTGAGCTGTGTTCTGGCAAAACCTGATTCCAAATAGTATCTAATGTGTAGATCAAATAAAATTTTTATATTCATTATAGGTCATCAAAAGATCTTCAAAATGTCACTTCTGGGAAAAAGACCAAACTGTAAAGGCAAAAGACTAAACTGCAGAGGTGTTTATGCAGGCCACCAAACAGACCATGAGCATCTATGAAACCAAATGCAAATGACTTTGGACACCTAAAACAGCACTGGTTTTATTGGAGGCTCAAGCTGCTATTGGATTTATTTATTTATTTTTATTTTTTTTACATCTGTTGTGGAACACTGGGGACTGAATGGAAAAATAAGTGACAAAATAAGAGTTAAATACAACAATTTATTTAACTTGATAAATGCAAACAGGCAATGGCTTGGAAAAGATAACCACATCACAAGAGTCATATTCATGCATACAGATGTATACACTAGCGATCCTTTCAGTGCACTTAAAACTTATTTGTGACATTACAGAAACAGTGCTTCAAAAGCTGAAAATGGTGGCAAGTGGACGTCATTCTTTATAGACATGTAAAATTGATAAGAATTCTCCTCCTGTAAATGTAAAATATTTTTTACATTGTCTTGAAGATTGCCGTTGCTATGAGATTGCTATGAGAAGTTGCCATGAAGGACTCCAAAGGGCCCACGTATGGAAAGGATATGATTCCATGCCCAAAAGGATTTACAATCCCATGGATGAATTTGTTGGTACCCTTCCACAAAAGAAAGAAAATCCCACAATGGTCACTAAAATAACTTGAAATTGACAAAAGTAATCACTCACTAACTCATTGTCTATACCGCTATAGCCTGTATACAGGGACACAGAGACGATCCCAGGAGACTTGGGGCACGAGGCGGGGTACACTCTGGACAGGGGCCAATCCATTGCAAGGCCACACAAACACACACTTACATGCTCATTCACACACTACGGGCAATTTGAGCACATCAATTAGCCTAATATGTACGTCTTTAGATTGTGGGAGGAAAGCCACCAAGAACAGGGAGAAGATGCAAACTCCATGCACACAGACCTGAGGTGGGAAACGAACCCGGACCACAGAGGTGCAATGCGAACCACTATGCCTCTGTGCCATCAACAAAAAGTAACAAAAAATAATAATTTTATCAACATTAATGAAAATCAGACTTCACTTTTGAACTGAGATTCATCGGAAAAAGACATAATATTTTTGTGACTAAAATTGTTTATATTAATAAGAAGCTTAGAGTCCATGGCACAGTAGCCAAACTACCTGGATGTGGCCGCAAGAAAAAAATTTATGTCAGACAGAAGGATAATAGGAATGATAAACAACGAACCATGGACAAAGAGATTCAAGATGAACTCCAAGGTCAAGGCACATCAGTGTTGGACTGCACCATCTCACAATGTTTGGGATGTTACAGCAATTTGCTACTGTACAATACATACCGACAAGGTTTCTGGGAGAATGTCCTTTGACGGATGAGACAAAAATATGCAAAGAAAGAGCGCAAAAATGAAGTTTTGAAAGAAATGAAGTTTTGAAAGAAAAGAACACTGCGTCATGAACCATGAATGAGGCAAGGTTATGTTCAGGGACTGCTTTGCCGCATCTGACAAAGTGTGTCAAATGTAATTGTGACAAATTATATGCAGAGAAATTATTATACGACTGTCCATGACCTAAAATGGAAAGATAGGGGAGATTAGAAGGATTCCACTACAAAACAAAAATGCACTAGAGAATACAATAAAACCAAAGACACAATTTCTAATAAAAATGAAATAAAATACAATTTAGAAATTTATGTGGGAATATACAAATTCGCAAAATTACAGAATAAAATAGAATTAACACAGAAATATATAAAAATATATAAATTGAACAGGATTTACCAAATACTATATAAATAAATACTTATTTAAGTAAACTGAAAGTATAAAAATATGGCATATGGGCATGACAGCAGCAGCATGACTTAAAAATTAAGTATGAAATGATGTGTTTGTCAGTGTGTCTGTTATTGCCCATGTTCCAAAGTGCAACTTAGTTCTCAAAACTGGCCATTTATGATCCCTGGAACAACTACGGCAGTTTACTCATGACTAGTGGGACAACTTACCTGTTGACAGGTGCAAAGGTTGTATTGGGAGTTACAGAAATCACTCGATTGCAGGGATTGCCTCAAAAGATTGTGCAACAAAATATTAGGTAAAGGGTCCATTCGTTTTTGTCCAGGATAATTTTATTAGTTTTTTTCTTTTCTTATTCTGTTAAATCATAATTCAAAGTAATGTATGATTTCCATTAGTTGATGTACATTCAATTGTTATTTATTATTACTTTCATAGTTTAAAGTTATTTCAGAGACCACTGTGGAGTTTTTTTTTCTTTAATACAAGGGTACCAACAAATTCATCCACATGGTCTGTTTAAAGGTGCGGGTGATTCAACGTTCCATCATATTAATTCCTTAATGATCATAAAAAAAACATTGTTTGTTCTCTTTTCCTTATTTTTTTTCATATTTTTAAATATTGATTAACAGAAGGTCTTTGAAAGTACTATTCAAATATATAATTTAAATAGACTGTTGTTCTCATATCCTCATACTGTATTAATGGAAGTTAGATAACTGCTGCCCATGTGGCATAAGGGGAGTCTACACTATACTGGGCATAAACGTTTGTGTTGTAATGTTATGGCTGATTACTGTATGGCTTTTGTTTTAAATTTATTAATGTTAATTCTAAAATAATAAAAAATCTAGACTTATGTCTGAAAGGTTCAGTCATTTTAAGATTTTGAAAGCTATATAGTGTGCACTCAGTGTTAGGTGTGCTGTAGATGTGTTTGACATATTAGACATATAGACAAATTGGATTATTTGTTTTATTCACATTTAAAAACATATCATTTTATTTAAAGTAGGCTGTTGACTGGTTTACCACATTTGCTAATTGTAAAGTTTTAAAGTTGCGTAGTTCCGAGAGAGTCGCTCGGTCTTTCCGCTGTGCTCTGATAAGCTTTTCTGGCACCAGTCAATTGGCATCCCGTCCAGGGTATACCCTGCTTTGTGCCCTAAGGCTTCCTGGGATAGACTCCAGGCCCCCGCAACCCTGTACAGGATAAAGCGCTATAGTCATTGCCTGAATGATTGAATGAGTGTTTTAGAGGAACTATTTGTATGAGAAACGGCAGGAACAATTCATTTTGTAAATTTAGGTTGGCTATACTGCACATGATAATATTGTTATGAGTCTTATCACTTTAGCTTCATTTAGTTTGTAATCACTTTGTGAAACACTATTATGAAAAAAGTGTAACCCAAAAGCTTAGAAGTGTATTTGTATTTGCATTATATAAATTATTTATAAACAATAAATTATGTTTCTATTTAATCAAAATTATTTGTGCCTATGAAAATGCCAAACATCGACCCCTAAACCGCTTTGTGATTTGCTCTGTTTATTCTGATAACAACAATAATTCACTGTATATAAAAAATAGAATACCAGTTTAGAGCCTTGAAGAAAGATTTAGTATACTGCATATGTCTGAAACGACATCCTTTATTTCTTGACGTCATAGAGACCCTTCTATGACGTAAGGGACCCCGAGGGCTTTAGTTTAGCACTGACCGCTAAACTGCGAGTTAGCTGTTTTTTTCTTGAAACCACGTAACCTTTTGAAAGTGGGGTGTTTGTTTAATCGGTTCTTTCGGATCGTTAGACAAAACTAATGGACCTGTTGAAATTAATGCCCGGTGGGGTAGCGGGTTCAGGCCCCCTAGTGTACACGACTGGAGCTGCAGCCACGGCTGTCTGCGTTTACAGTGATATTAAACGAGGGGAGAAATCAACCTCGGACTCCGGAAACACAACTGGAGCCGAAGGTACGTTACTGCGTGCAGTAACTACGCAGTGGCTAAGTTCAATCCTCTACTTTATCGATCAATCTCTTAAATCAATTAGTTTTACTAGATTAATTCAGGCCCTAATCACAGGGGCGGAGCCAGTCTCTGTAAACACCATACCGTGGAGGTATAATACTGTTCAGTGTACAGAGCTCAAACAACCAGGAGTTGTTACAACTGAGTTAATCAGCTACTGTTAACTTTAGCACTTTCACACCGGTTGTCTAGATTGAATCCCCCTGACAACCGTTTTTATGTCATAGTTATTAAGTTAGCTACTAGCAAGCTTGACAGCAATTCCTATTGACAATGCTATGGCGGGCCTGTAGATGGCGACATTTCCCAGGGAAAGTTACAGTAGGAGTACAATAAAGTGACTCGTACATATCTGGTAAATAATCCAGTTTTAAAATAAAAAACATAATACTAATGTAAATAACCTGATATATTTTCACGTTTTGATTTATGCCAGCATTTTATATGAGGGATGACAAAATTACTGTTGAATTGAACACTCTATTCTTTCACAGTTTGTACAGTGGAGCTTTAAACACAGCTGAGAGCAATGATTTGTTTTAGGAAAACAATATGGCCACCAGACTTCACCTCTGGCTTCAGCCACATACAGGCAAAAATGACCTAATGACTTCCTGTGTTTTTTTCTGGTCTTTTGAGAAACCGTTTAGGACTTGGAGTGGAAAATGCTTCTTGTCTGGATGTAAAAAACATAAATAATATAATAATGTGTAATGGATTTTTTTTTTTATTGTTTTGCAATTAGACACAGTGTGCGTCCAGATTACAGAACTAGCTGTGGTCCAACCCGCAGAGGTTCCCCAGGACCAGGCCATGGTAAGTTTGTTCTGTACCTTACACTGCTTTGTATGCCATACGACAAACCAGAGAGCTGCAACTAATCATGATGCTTAGACTGAATGCTAGTGCTCATGTGTGCTACAAACACCTAATATGTACAATATTTGGATGGTGATTTTCAGGATTCTGTGAATGAGCCTGAGGAGAGAATTGAAATGTTAATGGTGTCCAATGATCAGCTGGAGGAAAGAATGAAGGAGTTGGAGCAACTGCTCTCTGACGCCAACATAGATTGTGACATGAAAAGTATGGTATGTGAAAAAAGCCCCTGATTAAAATGCACTTTTTAGAATAATATGAGCAACATATGACAAGAATTATTGAGAATAGGAAATATATGCACATTGAAATTTAATACTCACCTGCGCTTGAAGCCAGTGGAGTAAGCCCAGACTGGTCACATTGGATGAGAAGTAAAAAAAATTAATCTCCATCTCTTGCTAGACAATGAACTATGATAAGAGATAGTATAACAGTTATGTAATAGATGTATGTCATGAGTTTTCATTGAGGTGGCATGGTGGCTTAATGGTTAGCAGTGTCGACCTTGCATCTCCAGGGTCCGGGCCAGATTCAATACCCGCCGCCGTGTGCATGGAATTTGCATGTTCTCCCCGTGTCCCTATATATAATATAAAGCAGTATAGATGTTACGTGAGTGAGTGAGTGAGTGAGTGAGTGAGAGAGTTTTAATTGATGGCTTAGTAAGGGTGATATGGGGCCAACTGTTACATACACACACATGGACTTAAAGGCACATGTTTAGGTATTATTAGGGGATTTGAAGTCCAAAATACCCCAGTAGTACATGCAGTGCCTCCTCTAAATTATGCAACAGTTTACGTTTTCTTCAAACAAAGAGTATTAAACAATTTCTTTTTGTTATTTGTTTCATCTGGCTTTCATGAAATATACTGTGTATTGTCAGGATAATAGTGGAAGCTAATTTTTACAAATAGATTTACCCAGAAGTAGCATATATGCAGCCTATATCATAGCATATATGTTTTTTGTACTAAGTAGAAGTTGCCCATTACATATATAAAGATTAAGCACACAAGCTTAAACCTGTTGCCAATCATGTGTATGTTTTAGGAGTGGGAGCAAGAGTGGGAGGCAGAGAATGATGAACTAAAAAAGATTCTGATTCACAATGAGGAGTTACTGAAGGTAAAATGTATTTTTATTAAGATATGACTGCTATCGTGTGATTTTATGTGCATGTGGGTGTGTGTGTGTGTGTGAGTGAGTTTATTCACATTTTGGTGGCCATTTTGTCTGCTTTTCAACACATTTTATGCTGCTGCCTTGAATGATCAGTTACTTTAAAAGCATTGTGATGTATGTAGATCTAATTAAAGCTAATACGCCTTAATTGTTGTCATTTCAGTTCACACTTGCTGAAGCTCCGGAGGCTGTAGAGTCCATTACTCAGCTTGACACTGAGAGTTCTGAGTTGATGGACAAACTGAAGACACTGCAAAGCACAGTGAAGATACTGCAAAGCCTCCTGTATAAAAGTCAAAAGAAATGTGATGATCTAACTATAGTAAGGGAGAAAAACCTTTTCATTTTAGTGAAAGGATTTTAGTGTTTAGGCAAAAATGCTATATTTAATTAATAAAAGGCAGCTGTTTCAAATGTCAAAATCCAACACTCTTGTTTTCCCATGTGTGTTTTTTAGAAGTATGAGCGAGAACTGGAGGCACACACCATCCTCCAGGCAGAGAATGACAAGATAAAAAAGAATCTCATTCACAATGAGGAATTACTAAAGGTAACCTTCTTTTTTTTTTTTTTTTTAAAGATATGACTGCTTTTGTAAAGTGTGTGTGTGTGTGTGTGTGTGTGTGTGTGTGTGTGTGTGTGTGTGTGTGTGTGTGTGCGCGCATATGTGTTTACTTACATTTTGGGCTGTTTTCTTGATTGATCAGCCAGTTTTTAAAAGGGTCTTCATGTGTGTAAATATAGTTAAAGCTTAATACACTGTAATTGTTATCATTTCAGGTCGCCCTGAAAGAAAAAAAGAAAGCTGAAGAGGCCATTGCTAATCTGGAGGCGGAGAAGTCTGAGTTGATCACTAAAGTGAAGAAAAAGCAGAGCACAGTGCAGAAAGTCAGGAAAGCGCTATATAAGACTGAAAAGAAGTATGAAGATCTAGTGAACGTAAGTGAGAAAAAGCTTGCATTAAACATCTGCTTACATAAAATAGAAACTACTTATATAGAAATATGAGGACTTTGTAATGCTCCATGATGAGTTTTTAAAATTAGAATTGTATTCTTAAGATGCTAGATTTTATATAATTACTTAGCATTAGTTTCCATTGTTGATGGAAAAATAGTTTGTAGAAATATTTATAATGCATTTAAGTTTAAAGTAAACATAAGCAAATCAGCTTTAATGTAATCAGTGATATTATTTCAGGTTGAAGCCACATATATGTCTGCCTGTCTTTCTGAACTTATTATTTATTAACTTATTACTCACTCACTTACTCATTTATACCGCTTTATCTTGTGTACAGGGTCGCGGGGGGCCTGGAGCCTATCCCAGGAGACTTTGGGCACGAGCCAGGGTACACCATGGGGTGCCAATACATCACAGGGCACACACATGCATACACACATGCTTATTCACATACTATGGGCAATTTACTGTAGGAAGGCAAATTCGCCTAATCTGGAAAAAAAATTTTTAGTTTTGTTTTTAAACGACTCCAGCTCGTTAAAATTCACTTATACCACGTGTTGTTATTCCAGCGGTGAAAATATTATACATAAGAAATTATATACAACAATGGCAGTAAAAATATTCAGTTTAGCTTTTCTAATTGATATCTATAGGTGCCGGTGTTTGTTTACATTGAGCTTATTATTATTTGATTTTAAAGTAGATTATAAAATCCGGCACACAACTGTTTATAACTTCACTTTTACTCAACATTTTGATTTGATCGCTTAACAGTGGCCTCTCAGTTCAGGTATTTTACATGCCATCACCTCAGACTGCTGCGGATATGTTTGCTCTAACGGTCCTTGTTTTATCTCTAAGTGGTGCTTTACATGACTGCTTTCATTAGTGCCACAAATTTGGAACATATGCCACAAGAATAATAAACATACTACATTGATTTGTCCAATCATCTTTGAAGGTTCAGTTTTAATAGTGTACTTTTTTTTGGAGTAAGCCATGCTGTGGCACAATTTCATTTGTGTTTTGTGAAGATTTGTGCACTTTGTAGGTGCATTACCTCCGCATACTCTATGCAAACACAATAAACTATATAGTTGATTGGCTCTGTTAAGTGATGCGTACAGAGCCAATCAATAGTGACAAAATCATCTTGACAAACATACAGATATACAGACAGATACAGACAGATTCTTTTCTGATTTTGGGGCCTCCAATGTATGAAATATAAAGCTAACACTGAAAGAGACAAAAACTTTATATTATTTATATATTTACAGTACAGACCAAAAGTTTGGACACACCTTCTCATTCAAAGAGTTTTCTTTATTGTGTTTGTTATTGTGTTCTTTAGCCCAAACGCGTCTCTTCTGCTTGTTGCCTGTCCTTAGCAGTGGTTTCCTAGCAGATATTCTACCATGAAGGCCTGATTCACACAGTCTCCTCTTAACAGTTGTTCTAGAGACGTGTCTGCTGCTAGAACTCTGTGTGGCATTGACCTGCTCTCTGATCTGAGCTGCTGTTAACCTGCGATTTCTGAGGCTGGTGACTCGGATTAACTTATCCTCCGCAGCAGAGGTGACTCTTGGTCTTCCTTTCCTGGGGCGGTCTGCATGTGAGCCAGTTTCTTTGTAGCGCTTGATGGTTTTTGTGACTGCACTTGGGGACACTTTCAAAGTTTTCGGACTGACTGACCTTCATTTCTTAAAGTAACGATGGTCACTCGTTTTTTTCTTCACTTAGCTGCTTTTTCCTTGCCATAATACAAATTCAACCTCTTTGAATGAGAAGGTGTGTCCAAACTTTTGGTCTGTACTGTATACACACACACACACACACACACACACACACACACACATAGAGAGAGAGAGAGAGAGAGAGAGAGAGAGAGAGAGAGAAGTGGCCCATTACAGATGTGAACATTCAGTATTCAAAATTTAACATCTCTTCCCCTGTATGTGTTTTAGGAGCGTGAGCAAGAACGTGAGGTTCACACTATCCTCCAGGCTGAGAATGACAAGAAGAAGAATCTGGTAAAAATTTCTTTTTATTAAGATATGACTGCTATTTAGAATTTTGTGTGTGTGTTTGTTTACTCACATTTCGGTTGACATTTTGCCTTTTTTAGGCTGTTATCTGAGTGATCAGTCAATTTCTAAAAGTGCCTTTATACACAGTATGTGGTTCTAATTAACCCTAATACACTGTAATTGTTGTAATTTCAGATTCCCCTGCTGGACGCTAAGGAGAAAGACAAAAAAGTTGAGGAGGCTATTGCTAACCTGGAGCCTGAGAAGCCTGCGCTGATCACCAAAGTAAAGAGAAGGCAGAGGAAAGGGAAAAAAATGAGGAATGCACCAGAAACAACTGAAAAGAAGTGTCTAACAAAGTCTACAGAATGTAAGTGAGAAAATTCTTGCATTATACAGTTACTTTGGAAATATGAAGACTTTTTAATGTTATTGCTGTTTACATTGTATATGTAAACATTCAGCATTCAAAGCAGAACATCTTTTGTGTGTGTTTTAGGAGTGTGAGCAAGAGCAGGAGGCATCAGCACCTGTCAAGCAGGACGCGGGACACAACGTTGTACATGTGTGATTGTGACAGAGTTCAGTCACATGTAGATAAATAAATTTGTTCATATTGATCAAATAAAGAAATTAAATACCATAAACAGTCATATTTATTACATTCTTTATTCATTAATTCATAATGCTTATCCGGTACAGGGTCATGGGAGGCTTGGAGCTTATTACAGGAGAATTTGGGCAAGAGGCATGGTACCAATACTCCCTCTGTACCAATGCCAAGGTGCCAATCTATCGCAAGACACACACATGCGCACATACAAACACTATAGGCAATTTGAGAACCCCAGTTAACCTTATCTGGATGATTTTGGACTGTGGGAGGATCTGGAGTACCCGAAGGAAACCCACCAAGCACGGGAAGAACATGCCAACTCCATGCTCACAGACCCGCGGTGGGAATTGAACCTCGACCCTGGAGGCGCAAGGCCACAATGCTAACCATTACACCACCATGCCACCTAAACAATAATATGATTAGTCATAAAGGAAATACCTATGAAAGGTGAAAAACTAATTTATAGCCAATACAGTACTGTAAACATCACTTAACTTTTATTATCTGTCCTCTTCATCTACATAAAAAAGCTACATAATAAATACATAATGACATGACAGCATCTTTACTTCATCTTCAATGTTTCGAAACATTTTGCAGTATTGTTAGCATTACATAAGCAGAGTTGTGCTGTTTGTGGTGTAGTTTACAGAATATTATTATTATTTTTTAATTCTAGGATTTCTTAGAATATTCACTCACACACTCATTGTCTGTACTGCTTTATCCTGCTGGAGACTTAGGGTATGAGGCAGGGTACACCCTGGACGAGATGCCAATCCACCACACAAACACATGCTCATTCACACACTACAAGCAATTTGGGAACACCGATTAGCCTAATCTGCATGTTTTTGGACTGTGGGAGGAAACCGGAGTACCCAGAGGAACCCACCAAGTACGGAGAGAACATGCAAACACCATGCACATAGAGACGGGAATCGAACCTGGCTGGGAATCGAACCTGGACCCTTGAAGGTGCAAGGTGACAGGGCTAAACACTAAGCCACTGTGTCGCCTAAACGTGATTATTGATTAACCTAATTTTTAAGCGTTCCTATATTATTTTTACACCCACAGTACTTGCAAGGACTATAATGACATGGTTTGATGAGTTTGGTGTGAAAGAAACTTGACTGGCCCACACAGAGCCCTGACCTCAACCCCATCGATCACTTTTTGGGATGAACTGGAACGGAGATTGCGATCCAGGCCTTCTCGTTCAACATCAGTGCGTGACCTCATAAATGTTCTACAGAATGAATGGGCACGAATTCCCACAGAAACACTCAGAAATCTAATGGACAATTTTCCAAGAAGAGTGGAAGCTGTTTTAGCTGCAAAAAGGGGGACCAATTGAAGTATATGTATTTGGATACAATGTCATTACAGGTTTGGCTAAATACCAAAGATTTTATCCATATAGTGTAAGTGATCTTAAGAAGTCAATTCATGGATGCTCCTATTAAGTTTTGCTCAAAATCTGTGTCCTGAGTTATGATCATGTCTAAGGTTTGCAGAAGACTGTATGAAGTCATTAGACCTGAGTTACTGATCGGAAGATCTGCGGTTCGATCCCCAGCACCACCAGGTTGCCATTGTTGGGCCCTTGAGCAACCTATCCAGCGGCGCTGTACAATGGCTGACCCTGCGCTCTGACCCCAGTTATGCTGGGATATGCACAGTAGGAATTTCACTGTGCTGTATTCTATATGTGACAAATAAAGGTTTAACTTAACTTAGTACACAGCAACATTGTGTTTGGATTTTCTTGTTTTCTGGGGCACAGTGTTAGTGATGATTTCTTCTTTCTTTTTTTCTTTGGTATGCAAAAGGTTCTGAACGTAGGTAGTGAACATATACCATCATTAGCAAGGCTCATATTTAGAAACTATTTATTTTTTGTCTCTTTTTTATTTATTTATTTATTTTACTGATGTAGTTATACAGGTTTGGCTGTCCACCAGCTATTTTGTTCTTATTATTTTATTACAGCTTTCATTATTCATATTAAGATACTGCTTCTTATTATGTTATTACTGCTTTCATTATTTATGTTCGGCCCACAGCCTGAGTGATTTCATTTGTACATCATAAAGATTTTAGGAACAACATTGATGTGACCCTGCTGGAATGTTAATATACAGTAAAGATACAATTGGCAACATGATCTTTAGATATTTATTCGAGGTTCGGGCTGCGTAGGCCTACATGACGGAAATGAACGTTTTAGCAAACTGTGAGAAAAAGATTTGTTTAATGGTCGTGTGTATGTCTCTGTTAACCCGGAAACAGGGGATGGAGGAGACATTTTTGGCGTCATACACAGAATTGTCCGGTGTGCAGGGGCGAGTGCGGCAGCCTTTCACTATGGAAAGCCACAAGGTTCATAAACACCACAGAAATATTGTCCGTTTTGTACAAGGCAAGATTAAAAACCATTAGTAAATAATTGGTATGCAAATTTTTGCATACTACTACTACTACTACTACTACTACTACTACTAATAATAATAATAATAACATGGCAAGTCAGGCATGCAGGCTATGAAATTGTCACACTAAGCATTATTTGACCACCAGTGGTAATGGTATATTCACATTATACTAAAGTAAATAGTTTCTTTTAATAACTAGTTCTTATGACTAGTTCCTAGTTCTCTTTTAATAACTAGTCCACTAAACCTGATTACTAAACCTGGTAATATTTCTTTCTCATTTGTGAATAATAAGAAATGTCAAACTGAGCAGGAGTTTCCTTTTTTTTAATTAATGGGTAAAATGATAATTTATTATTATTATTATTATTATTATTATTATTATTATTATTATTATTATTATTATTTAAATTACAGTTATCTACCTTCAGGGCATTGGTGGCTCAGTGGTAGGTTTCTCATCTGCCATGCAGGGGTCCTGGGTTCAATGCCCAAACCCCAGCCACTGGATGCTGTGCGGGTCCCTTCTACCTTCAGATATATGCAATTAATCTCACTTGTCGATATTTTAGTAAGACATGGCAGGGAGTCTGATCGCTCGGAATCACGACCCGCAGACAGGCGTGGCCTTTGGAGGGACCCGGGGCTGTAGTGTGCATCCAAATTGTCAATTATCAATTTGTCTTGCAAATCACATTCTCGAAAAAAAAAAAACTTTAATGCTTCTTGCTTTTGAATAGTAGCATTTCCTTTATCATAATTAAATGATTAATTCTAGTTGGTCTTTTACTAAAAAAAAAAAAAAAAAAAAAAGTGTATTCAGGTTGATTGCCTAAACAAGGCCCGTAAATGTGCCTGACGCTTCTGAGTCGTCTATGAACTCTTTGGCGCACCATATTCAAGCGCGCGCCCAGAGTACCGGGAGCGCGCATCCGTGTGTTAATAACCTCGAGCTTCGGTCTTCTCTCTCCTCCGCCTCAGAGCGTCGTTCTGCTGACTCAGTGCCTTACAGAGCAGTCCCGATTCTTCACGCCGTCCGGAACTACATCTCCTCTCGGTTAACAGCAACGACAACCGCAGCCATGGCCAAAACCGCAGTCGGTGAGTTCGTCTGTATGCTTTGAATTCGTTTTTTTTTTTTTTTTTTAAATCCTTTTGAGGTGTATGATATGCGAGAGTGGGGAGACGCCACCCAGGATGCACACCATCCCCGCCTGCGTGTGTTTTACCCCAAACTGCATCTTTTAAACATAATGCAAAATAATAATAATAATAATAATAATAATAATAATAATGGTGCGCTCTTATTGTTTTTAAATGATGTATGCTGATGGATGTTTGGGGTGTCATCTAGGTCTTTTGTACATCACTTGCGTCAGTACTTGAAATGAATCCAGAAAAATGTTCTTAATGCATGTTGTCGATATTATTAGCAATATGTGTGGAAACAAATGGATTTCCACCCCGTTTAAATGCGTTACATTCTTATCTGGATGGTGCTGCACCTGTCCATCACAGGCTTCTTTCTCCAGCATGATGCAGAAGGGACCCCACCCAAGATCACGCTCTCCGTTTATGATCGACTTCAGCACCACAATAACGGACAGCGTCCTCTTATGTGATCCTCGCTCCAGTTCTTATAGACGCACTCTTTTTTATTTTTTTTTATTTTTTACCCTTAAAGCTATTAAGCCGGATGCGATGCTGTCAGAACCGAATTCCTAACCCACGACATGGCGAATTTGTAGTGCCACGCCGACATTTTGTTACGGACTACATCTTATTTATTTGGTCACATATGGCTCTATATTTATTACATATCATCGTAGCATTTATTGCTGGGCATTCGGCTTTCTTTTTCATTAAACCTCAGGCATGAAACCTTATAAGTTATAGACGATGTATATGATTTATTCATGAGCAGTTCTTTCCCATTTATGTGCATGGATTTCTGTTGTCAGGAGCCTGAAACATGATTGATGGGTGAATACCGGGATGCATGCATACTATAAGAGAAGAATGCCATGGAAATGTGGCTTGATGTCGTCTCATCCTCAGACAGGTTTTATTGCCTGTATAGATTTGGGCGAGTAGCGCTGGGCGGATCAGACACTGGCATCATTGAGTCATGATGGGTGGATGCTGGAGATGTGGGCCTGCTTGCTAAATTGGTTTTCATGTCTTGACACATAAAACAACAAAATATGATTGGAAACTCATTGAGAACCAAATTGCATAGTTATAAAATGGCAATTCATCCCAAAGCAACATACTAGAGTATGTAAAGCAAATAAATGGAACTGGCGATTTAATTGCTTTGTTTCTAAAGAAATTTCATTGTAACTGTTGTCCTGGATTATTGGACTGAAATGCATTGATAATGCAACAATAATTTTATTTTAATTAAAAAGCCAGAGGATGTTTTAAAGGGAGTTATTGTTTTACAGCAAATGAAATCCACTCACCAATCCAATGGTCTTGCATGGTAAAAGTATCTATGCCCCAATGTGTTTCTTTGGTGGTATTATTTTGAAGGACAACAGCAACAAACTATATATATATATAATTCCTGCAATATTTTTAGCCTCAGGATATATCCTATCAAGTAGAGGTGTATGCATAATATCCTTTCAGAACCGATGCCTTGAAAGTGAGAAACGATAATATAATAATACAGCACACAGCCCAGTCGAGGGAGTAGTTGCAGTATAATACAGTTATAAATGAAGAGGTTGTAAAAACTGCATAGTGCTTCTTGCTTTCCCTGCACAGCTGATAAAGCACTTTCATCTGTGTCAACACAGAAATTCCTGGACTTTACTTTATAGTTACAATCACAAAGCATCATATTGTATTTATTAAATGATTGTTATGATTGACATATTATATTAAAAAACACTGGTTTTATATGTGTGGCATTTTGCACAATTTATATTCCACCAATGAAATATGAAATATGAATATAAAATTTTAAATATCGTCTCTAAGAAGTTGCGATTCATGCAGATTAAATTAATTATATAGTGATTGAAATGATTAAACCTAGTGTATGTATTATGATTGGATCTACTATGTATTGGAAACTCTAGAGGAATTATGAAGCTGGTTATTACTTTGTTCAATATATAATTAGGCGAAGACACTCCTTATGGCTGTCTAAAAATGACTCTTTTAGCAATTACATGCACTAAATTGTATTATTAAAAAATTCCAAAAGTTATTAACTAAGTGCTCTGCATTCATGATAAGCAGAGTTCAGTTTTGATTTTACAGCTTATGTTAGGTGTAAGAAGTTTAAACCTGCATTGAAACCTGATCAGAGACACAAATACACAAACATTCTGCATTGTTTGCTTGTTATAAATGCACAGACACCAAAAATGGCTTACCAAGTTATTTGTTTAATGGTTTTGTCCTTTATGTTTAGTTGCTGTGTCTTACAAGCTTTTCTAACATGCACTACTAATGTTTATACACAATGTATGTTTATAGTGCCATAAACGTAAAATAGTATAATTCATTCTGCCTTTCAAAATGGTTCTGTATCTGCAGAATATAGGGTGCATGTGGGGAGGGTCAGATTATTGATTTTCTGACTGGCCAAGCTGATTCATTATCAAAGATGCGACACAAAGACATCCATTTTCTTACTGGTAGGGCTTTTGTGGTCACTCTTTCATTGTTGACATTGTGTTCCTTATGTCACTTTGTAGATGGAATTAAATCCAATTGCATTATTTATTGCATTCATAGCACACAATTGCTGTTTGTCTCATATTTGCTCTTATTCTTCCTTATTCTTTCTTAAATATAAAAAGAAAACGCTATTGTGCAATTGCAACCCAGTGGTCAGTTTATGGGTGTGGTCTCTGATGACTTGCTGCTTGTTCTCTTGACATTCACTAAGTGATGCTCAGTAATTATAACAGATTTTACAGAGCACAGAACTATAGCTTGTCTGGAGTTCCCTTTTTGACCTCCTTATCGGGAGACCGAAATTAAACGCTCCATTGAACTGCCAATCATTCTCCTTTCATCCTGACTGAGATGTGGAAAGAGGGATGGTGACTTGACATGTCTGAATACTCAGTATGCATGCTTAGTATTCTGCCACCAAACCCCCACCACTGCTCTGCTCACTCAAACGGTTCACTCTGGTAATTGCAAATTATGGCTCACACACCACCAAACACGGACAGCATCCATTAGCCTGCCTGTGGTTGTTAATCCCACTGGGTGCCACCCCTGTCTTTGTTGCTTCTGACCTATGTTTCTTCAGTGTGTTGAATTGAGTATTTGATAGTGTTCTGGAAATTTCATACTGAATGGGATGCTATTGTAATGCGAAAATGAACCCTAACACATGAAAACTGAATATGTCAGAGGAATGGTTTATCAGCTGATACTCATCTGTCGGGAGGAGGCAGAGTTCCTGTAATGTGTAATATCAATATCATCTCACACAGTGCCACAATTTCTAACAACTCAGCAAAACCAGTGAGGTAGAAAGAGTCATTATGTGGGTTATCATCCTGCCAACCTGCACTATTGAAAAAAAAAAAGAATTGTAGTAGATCATGCAGTTGATGTTCTACTTGCAGTAGTATTGATGCAGTTGGAAGCCTGCTGAGTAAATAAATAATTTAATGTATGTATGGTCAAGAAAGGAGGAGGAATCCTCGAGGGAATACTGTTTGAACCGCAGGACCTTTTGAAGGCATCAAACCTCTTCCTCACCTATAAAACTGTGCACATAATTGGAAACAATGCCACCGATAGAAAATGAATACCAATTTTGCATATTTTCACTGATAGAACAGATCTGGGCCAATGGCTTATTTGATGTGGTGTGTTTTGCTGCAGCTTACAAAGAAAAGGTGTTGGAGCTGCCCCTTGTGTCCTTCATCTGCTCCTGTCTTTACCCAGAGGCCCGGAACAAGATAATGGGCGAGTTTGAAGGTAAGAAACGAAAAAGTCATGTAAATAAAGTCATCAGATGGTAAGTGAGACATTGCAAATGTACTGCTTAGAATATACATGGCAATAAGAAACATTGCGGACAACACAGGGACCAGTAAATGTCTCAAAGCTGCAATAGATTGCTTTATAATGTATACATTACCGTGCAAATACCATACCATATAAATGTATTGAGCCAGACTTTCTTGTATTTTTAACTGTACCTGACCAGTTTTAGAGGAATGCTTTTAGTTTTTTCTAAAAGTCACACTGGCCTAAATTAAGCATACAAAATCTAACTTAAGGCACGGTCTACTGAGAAACAGGTGCAGGTGAGAACAGATGAGAGAGGTTGTTACATAAACAGTTAATTTAAATTAATTAAATTGTATCTTTAGGCACTTTCAGCTGCTATAAAACAGTTGTTCCCATTTTAAAAAATGTAATTTA
The DNA here is from genome assembly GCA_011419295.1 of Clarias macrocephalus. NCBI lineage: Eukaryota > Metazoa > Chordata > Actinopteri > Siluriformes > Clariidae > Clarias > Clarias macrocephalus. Next base: position 65,110 of record JAAGKR010001451.1, read on the forward strand.
CATAATTTTATTTCAATTTTAATTTGAACAAAGGCGTGGCTGCACTGTACTTTATGTATTTAGACAGATAGATAGACAGACAGACACATAGATAGATAGATAGATAGATAGATAGATAGATAGATAGATAGATAGATAGATAAAGAAATTGATTGATTGATTACTTGATTGATTGATTAATATAGTACATATGTTGAAACATTTGTTGTCCTTATGTTTCACTGTTCATTGTCTGTGCTCAGACATGAAGGTCACACCCATTAACAAGCGATCCTCTGGACAAGCTTTTGAAGTGATCTTAAAGACACCATCCCCTACATATGAGGGGGGCTACAGCATCACCTCTCCCCCCAAGAAGAGGGACGTTTCTTTGGAAGACATTCAAAAGAAGCTGGAGGCAGCTGAGGACCGAAGGAGAGTGAGTGACGCATCTGCTCCAATCGCTCTTTTTTGTGCAAATGGAATCGCCTAGTGTTAATACCCAAAGCTGCATTCTGGACCTGAAATTCTGTATTGATTTATACAAACTATTATTGATTCCTTTGTTATAGCAGTTTCTGCTAAGTCATTGACAATTTCTGCTTCCTCCGTTATTGATCAGGACTTTCTTGGAGGAATTGAATAGCCAGACATCATTGAATTTTCTGCTCGCAATCATCTTTCGCCTCTCCCCCTTACACTCCATTTTGACTCTTCTCTTTTTGTCTGCAGTCTCAGGAGGCTCAGGTGCTAAAGGCTCTGGCTGAGAAGCGTGAGCACGAGCGTGATGTGCTGCTCAAGGCCATGGAGGAAAACAGCAACTTCAGCAAGATGGCAGAGGAGAAACTCAACATTAAAATGGAGCACATCAGCAAGAACCGCGAGGCTCTGCTCACAGCCATGCTGGAGCGCCTGCAGGAGAAGGTGAGGATTTCATTTTAAATAGTTTAAGTTGTGCAAATGACACAGCTTTTTAATAGTTACATATACAAAACATGCAATTATAAAATAAATATAGACAGTATACAATAAAGTGCTTTTACATTTTCAACTCATGTTTTATTGGTTAGACATTGTTGATTTCTTTTATGATTTTGAGGTGTGCAGTTGTAAAACTAACAGCCCACCTGCTGTACCTTCATGAACCACTAGGGGCAGCCAGCACTTTGAACACAGAACACTGTTTTAGAGAGGGAGTGTGTTGCTGTCTTTCAGTGGAACTGGATTTGAAATCTTCCAGTTCCAGGCCACAAGACTTACAGATACACAGAAAATATAATTTCAATACATGATAGATTTCTGGGAAATATGACGTTTTTATGATTATACATAAAATTAAATGGACCATAAATCACCATTTGATGGGTTTTCTCCATGCTGTAACACATACTGTAAAAAGGTATTGTGCTGTAAATTGCAGATCTTTGTGGCTCTAATAATCTAATTATAAATATTTTTTACTAGAATTTGTGTTCTATTGCACAGTGGCTATAGGAAGTACAGAGGTTTAGGCTTAAGCACTGTTGCCTCACACCTTCGTGATTGGGGGTTCAAATCTCACCTTTGGTCTGCGTGTGTGGAGTAGGCATATTCTCCCTGTGCTTGTTGAGTTTCCTCCACATACTCCATACTGCCTTGTAGTTTGGCAGTTCCAAATAGTCGATAGTGTACAAATGAGTGTGTGCTCTGCAGTGCGTTGGCATGCAAGCCCTGAGATCTAGGCCCCCTGTGACACAACATGGGATAAGAGGTATGGAAAGTGGTTGAATGAATGGATGACATGGGTATAGAAAAGGAAACACCTGATATATTTCTGGTTTTCTTTCTGTGTGTGTGTGTGTGTGTGTGTGTGTGTGTGTGTGTGTGTGTGTGTGTGTGTGTGTTTACAGGAGAGACATGCCCAGGTGGTACGTAGGAACAAGGAACTGCGGGATGATCTGAGCGGAGATGAAGATCTCCAGTTCTAATATGTCCCTCATCACCCACCTAACCAAGTCAGAGACCCTCTCTCCCTATTATCCAGTCCCACATATAGAAAGAGTCTCATACACACACACACACACACACACCCGTTCCCCACTTCCTAACCAGAGGGAGAAGAACAAACCCCAGTCCACACCAACAGCACATTTCTATCCCAACTTCTCCTTGCAAAAAAAAAAAAAGTGAAAAAAAATAAATAAATAAATAAAATCGAGAAGCATCATGCATCATATTGCTCCTTAAACAAGAATGTTTTTGCTCGAGTCAAAATGAAATCAGTCAAAGTGGGTATTGATTTTTCTTTTCTTTCTTTCTTGTTTTTTTTGTAAATACTTCTTTTTTGTTTTATATATGAGGCGACAAAAATATTGCATTGTGCCATTTTATAGTTTTCTCTATATATATCAATGGATGTATTAATCTTCTCACTGTATCTCTCCAATTTGCTGCAGTTTCTCTTGTAACAGGCTTTGGTGTTTGTGAATTTGCTGGCTAGCTGATATTTAGCAGTTTCACCTCTTCAACCCCAAATGCAAATGGCCATGTTTATATGTGTGTGTGCAGGTGTGAAGAACATATTTAATTGCATCACATCACAAACATTTTTTGATTTTCATGAGTGTGAGATCACCACACACTATTAATGGACACACACACACCCACACACCCTGATTTCATACATACAGTACATACACACCATGAAAAAATCCACATGGGATTTAACAAAGATGACATCTTGCTCAGGAGGAGCTCACCGTACAGTACACAGCACAGTATTTGATTATGCGACATCTGTGCCTCATGGCCATTTCAGTGCCATCCATGAGACAGTCGATATTCCATTCTGTATATTCCTGTGTTTATGGGTCTCTCGTTCTAATCATAAAAGTATGCTAGAGAGAAACTAAAGTTGTACCAGGGACTGCTGGATGTCCGGAGGTAGCACACAACTACTGATGGAGCACTGAGGCACGATGGCTAGCAAGGTGATCTCACATCCCTACCAAAGTATGTGTGTGCTTGTGTGTGTAGGTGTGTATGTGTCTAAAGAGACATGGGTGGACCATAGGGAGTGTGTCAGTGCTCTTGTGTGAGCCGGGGATTTGAGACATCCCCTTGTCACAGACCTTCCCTCTGCATCCTTTCTCCTGTTCATGTGCTTTCTTCCCTTAACACATGTATCGATGTGAGCAAGCTGTGGTGAATAAAGGTTTGGGGTTCTGTAAATGAAAGCATGTGTCTGTGGCTTTATTTCTTCGTTCTTCTTCATCATTTTTGTTCACTTTAATTACAAAAACTTAGTTTAAGGGAAACTAACCACAATTTTATAGTAATGGGACAATTATCTATCTATCTATCTATCTATCTATCTATCTATCTATCTATCTATCTATCAAACTGAGACTTTTTATTGTGCAGAAAACACTAATGCAACACTAATGAACCCCCCCCCCCCCATTCTTCCATTTTGCTCTCTGTTTAGCAGAGTCATGTGTAATCCAAGCAGTACAGTTGGTACACATAAAGTATTATTTAATAAAGTATATTTAGCTCCTATCCAAACACCAACTTTATGCGTACCAACTGCATTGGCCAGCAGCCCAGGTGTCTGCGTGGCAGCATATTTTGCTCCAAAATCAACATATTTTTATGCATCATGGTGCCCTCACAGATATGCAATTTACCCATGACATGGGTACTGGCACATCCCCATACCGTGACTGATGCTAGCTTTTGCACTCTGCCACTGCTAACAGTTTGGATGGTTCTTTTCCTCTTTCACCCAGAGAACTGTGAGGCTGTGGTTTCCAAAAATGTTTCCAGTGTTTGACAGAGCCCAGAGAAGCCTTTGATACCTCTGTTGTTATGTATGGCTTTCTTATGCATTAAGTTGCATTTTTAAATGAGATTTGACAGGCTTCCTTGAATTTCTTGATGATATTATGTAGTCCCACTCATCCCAAACTATCTCGACTGTATACAGATCAGGTGACTGCGGAGACCAGGTCACTCCATCAGTCTCCTTCTTGGACAAGTAGACTTACATACAGTCTTATGCAAAAGTTTAGGCACCCCCTGATGAATAAGATTTTGGTGATTCTTTAATTGAAAAGATGTTAACACAGACTCTCCTGGAAATGGAAAAATGCGCAATATTTTCAGCAAACATTGATGCATAGTTACTTCTTATGCCATAAATTGAACAAAAAATAAATAAATAAATAAATAAAAACATTATTATGGCACTGTGCAAAAGTTTGTGCACCCCAAGAGTTCCAGAGTCTCAGATTCTTTTTACAAGGTTTCAGACCTTAATCACCTCGTTAGATCTGATGCATGGCAACAGCTGTCATTAGTAAATGCCAATTTCAAAGCTTTACAAATACTTTGACTCTTCGAACCTTGTGCACACACTTGCGGACACTCAACAACCATGGGTTTCTCTGAGTAGCTGTGTAAGACTCTGAAAATGAAAGTTATTGATGCCCACAATGCAGGAGAAGGCTACAAGAAGATAGCAAAGCGTTGTCAGCTTGCAGTTTCCACAGTGAGAAATGTAATTAAGAGATGGCAGTTCAGGGGAACTGTGGAGGTCAAGATGAGATCTGGAAGACCAAGAAAACTCTCGGGGAGAACTGCTCATATGCTGGTCAGAAAGACTAATCAAAAACCCCATTTGACTGCAAAAACCTTCCGGAGGATTCAGCAGACTCAGGAGTGGAGGAGCACCATTCCACTGTGCAGCGATGCTTGCACAGACAAGACCTTCATGGAAGAGTCAGCAGAATAAAACATTACCTGCATCCCCTTCATAAAATCCAACATCAGAAGTATGTAACAGAACATCTACAGAAGCCTAATGCGTTTTGAAAACATGTGCTGTGGACTGATGAAGTTAAAATAGAACTCTTTGGCCACAATCAGCAAAGGTGTGTTTGGAGAAAAAAAGGAGCAGCATTTCATGAAAAGAACACCTTGCCAGCTATTAAGTATGGGGGTGGATCTATCATGCTTTGGGGTTGTGTTGCAGCCAGTGGCACAGGAAACATTGCACAGGTGGAAGGAAGAATGGATTTCATTGAATACCAGAAAATTCTGGAAGCAAACATCACACCATCTGTAAAAAAGCTGAAGCTGAAAAGAGGATGGCTTTATCAGGACAATGATTCTAAACGTACCTCGAAAATCCACTATGGAATACCTCAAGAGATGCAAGCTGAAGGTTTTGGAATGGCCATCACAGTCCCCTGATTTAAACATTATTGAAAATTTGTGGGTAAATCTTAAAAGAGCTGTGCATGCAAGACGACCAAAGAATATTACAGAACTAGAAGCCTTTTGTAAAGAAGAGTGGGAGAAAATCCTAAGTACAAGAATTGAAAAACTTTTAGCTGGCTATAAAAAGCGTTTGCAAGCTGTGATATCTGGAAAATAAAAAAAGAGGGTGCACAAACTTTTGCACAGTGCCACAATAATGTTTTTATTTTTTAATCTTTGTTCAATTTATGACATAAAAAGTAATTATGCACCAATGTTTACTGAAAATATTGTGCATTTTTTTCCATTTCCAAGAGAGACTGTATTAACATCTTTTCAATTAAGATATCACCAAAATCTGTTATTTATCAAGGGGTGCCTAAGCTTTTGCATAAGACTTGTAACCTAAAGGTGTGTTGGAAAACAAATTATGATCCAACTAAGTGCAAACCAAATGAGATGACATGTCGCTGCAAAATGCTGTGGTAGCCATGCTAGTTACAGTAAGTGCCCGTAATTTTGACTAATTCACCAACAGAGTCACCAGCAAAGCTCCCCCACACCATCATACCTCATCATACCTCACAGTGGGAACCACACACTCAGAAACTGTCTGTTCACCTTCTTCATGTCTAAAGACACTACAGTTAGAGCCAAAAATGTAAGTTGTACTCATCAGACCAAAGCACAGTTTTCCACTGATCTAATGTCCATTCCTTGTCTTTCTTGTCCCAAGCAAGTCTTTTCTGCTTGTTGTTCTTCTAAAGTAATGGTTTATTTGATGCAAATTGACCACGAAGGCCTGGCTCACGCAGTCTCCTCTGAACAGAGGATGTTGAAATATGTCTGCTGCTTGAGACAGCATTTATGTGGGCTCCAATCTAACATTATAGATATATAATGGTTTGGTCTTCTATTATATACAGTATATAAATAAATTGTTTTTGTGTTCCATTATAATAAATTATTTTGAAGAATTAATTAAGTATATCACTTGGAGAATGAACAGTTGTCTAGTCATCGGTGTTATGCATCCTCCAGGCACTATGGTTATTTCTCACAGTCCAAAGACATGCAGCGAGGCCAATAACTTCATAGTGTGTGTGTGTGTGTGTGCTTGTGCATCCTGCAATGGATTAGCACGTTGTCCAGTGTGTAACCTGCCTCGTGCCCCTGTGCTGGATTAGCAGTGAGTGAGGGGGGTAATATTGTAGCCACAAAGGGATATTAGCGGGATACAGCATATTACTTTTTACCACGTAAGAAGTTCATGAGATATGTGACATTCATATTCTCCTGTAATGTGTAAATAGAAATACATAAATATGACAATACTTTTAAACATGACTGTAAATTTGCCATTGTAATACCGTATGTGACCAGCAGGTGTCGGTAAAAGACTTCATAACAATTCACTGCGGCGGTCTAATGAACTGCGTGCCACCTCCCCTGCGTTTACTGATACTGTTTACTGACTCAGTATCACTGGTGTCTCTTGGGAGACTGTGAAACTTATCGCACCATGAATATGTATGAGACAGAAATATATACAAATGTAAAGATCTTAATAGTGGCAGGAGATGAGATGGAGAGAGAGGGAAGGCTGGCGGACAAAAAGATGAATAGACTTAGGGAGTACAAGCCTGGTGTGTGTAGGAGGAGAATCTGGTTTACAGACCTGGCTAGAAGTTGCACTTGCAGTAGCGTGGGAGTCTGACAGACCAGGAGCTGTGTGTGCTGCTGCAAAGCCTTCAGGACAAAGCTGCAGCATAGAGCATACGCTTTCTCTCTCTCTCTCTCCTCCATCTACTCATTCCTTCTTCATCCCTCTCTGATCTTTTTCATGCCCTTCTTCCCACGCACTCTAAGCCAGCATTGGCCTGCCATTGTCCAGGATATCCCCTAGCTGTTAATGGCTTCCTGAACACATCAAGAGGCCACATAGGCCCTCGGGATGGCTGATCTCTCTCTTTCTGTCTATTTCTATCAGCATATCTTTTCTCACAGGAAAATAGATTATATTAGCATTTTAAAAATGAAGGCAAGCTCAAACAGAGATTTCTGCACTCTGGACTTACCAGATATCACTACCTTACCAAATACTTTTATGTGTTTATCAAGTGCTCACACAGATTTATGCTAAAAATATTTTAAGAGAAAAAATGTGAACAAAAGAATGTAGACGTACAACATTAATATACAAATGTTTCCAAAAATACTTATCTTTCTGGGACAAATTACATTATAATAATAACTGCAATAAACGGCAGCAGTTTTCCTATTGATGAGTGTTTATCTGCTGCACCTATCGTTTTGTTTTTTTATTATTTTGCAAAGCATGACTAAAACACACTAATTAGATTTTACATTATTTATTTAGTGTTTTTTTTTAGAGAGAGAGAGAGAAAGAGATTGTCCTTTCTAAAAAAAAAAAAAAAAAAATCTGTTAAAATTAAATGAATGGGTTGCCAGCAAATGAACCTGAAATCCTTGCTGAAATCCACAGGTGAAGCTATTTCATATAAACAGAGATGAAAAACATGTTTCAAGTCACAGACAAAATCCTAATTTATTTGCGATAAAGGATCTGTTGCATAGGTTTTACTGAATGTATTTATACAAAAGAAAGCTTCAGAGATCTTGTAATATCACTGACCAATTACATAGCTCTTAAACTTTGCAGAAATACAAAGTAAAAAAAAACATAATACAAAAATATGGTATCTTGCCATGATGTGAGAGGGAGTACAATAATCGCTTTTTATATTTTACCCTTCATTCAAGATGATTCTAAATATGACTTGTGAATTGCATTGTATGGGTGTTAAATGAAATATAAAGACAAGGGATAGACAATATTCCACTTCTCATATGGAACTACACACTGATATTACCTATTACTTTCTTTATAATAAAAACTTGGTTCTAGCTTTTACACTCAGTGCCAGCTAATTAAATGTATCAGTACCTCAGCCCCATAAAAACACCCATTTTCTATCCTTCCCTCAGTATCCAGGCAGGGCATTGTACCAGCACAGCACCCTGTTTTACTAAAGAAGATGAAGCAGAAGAACAAAAACTTTCAAAAGAGACAGAACCCTTAAGACATTAACATGGCTACCAGCAGAACATATCCCTGATTAGCTCAACTTTGAAAGAAATTTTGTTAAAAACAAACAAAAAAAACAGATACAATTAATTCTCTGGTACATAAGTCCTGGGTTGTCTTTCCACTTTGTTGAGTCCTGGCCGGCAAACTCCCATTGTTCTTCAAAGTTTTTCTCTTGTCTATAAAAAATGTCATTTATCCAGGAGAGCCGGATTGAGACTTCAGAAAGCACCGATCTCCATGCTCCATGGCCGATAGGGCTTCCCCAGGCTGCTGGAAGGGGTGGCATGACCCAGTGTGCTGGGTGAGAGCAAAGGAAAAGCACTCAGAGGGAAGGGAAATGCAGACAGGCTGGACAGGGACGTGAGAAGTGGAGGAGAAAGCTTCGATCCCGAAGCTGCCGTAAGCCTTGGGGGAATGGTGCTTGTTGAGGGAGGCACCCTGAGCGGCCCGCTATGTCCTGCCTCGCTGATGGCTGTGGCAGTCAGCCTACTGCAGCCATGAGGCTCTGAGGGGTGCGCTGATGGTGAAGAAGAGGGCGATGATGAGGAAGAGGAGGGAGGACTGCTAGGGTTGCGCGATAACGATGCCCCCTGTTGATGCTGTGGTACGAGGAGGTGATGTGCCAGGTGTGGGCTGCTGAATGCCGAGCCCCAGGCTAAATGCCCCAGACCTGTGTGAGCCTCTCTCTGAGTGGCATAGTTGCTCAAGTGGGACACCAAGCGAATGCGGAGTGGGTCGGTGTTGTCCAGGCCTTCGATTATACTCAGATATCGAGCCGTCTCAGCCAGACACTCGCGAAAGCCCAAGCCACGATAATCCATTGCCAAAGCATGGGCATCGAAATAACCTAAAGAAAGAGAGATTATAAATTATTTTGCTGTTTTTAGCACCTGTTAAACCGGGTTTTAAGTGTATTTAAACTCAAAGAATAAATATGAATTAGTTTGTATATAAACGTACATTATATAAACTCTACCTATATAAACCTTTTAATGTTGCTGGAGTGGTTACATTATTTTTGTATCTTTAAAATGTTAATGTGCATATAATGTATCTTTAATTACCATAATTGTAAAAGTACAAGAGCACAATTCACAAATAGTAAGCAGTGTGTTACCTTTGCCACCAGCTGCATGAAGCATCTTTAAATGATCCACAGTCATCTGCAAGATCTCTGCTTTTTCCAGTTTAGCTGAGCCCTGGAGGAAAAAAAAAAGACAGGAGCCTTTTAATCTCACAGATTTCTGGACAGATACAACAAAGACACAGATGGACATGATAGATGAACAGTGCTAATGATTACTTTACTATAGAGATGTTGCTGTCTTACCTGTTTCTCAAAAGCACTTGGAACAAGTCGGCGCAATTCAGACAGGCTGTTATTAATGCGATCTCTACGCCGCTTTTCAATGATCTGTGCGCACACATTCAAAGCACCGTTATTTATAATAATAATAATAATAATAATAATAATAATAATAATATGTAAATAATAATAAATGTAATTTGGTGTTGTAGGAGATTGCTCACCCCTCGGCGTCGTTTCCTTGCTTGTACTTGAGATGTTGTAGAGGGAGAAACCGATCCGAGAGGAGAGCTCATGCCTCTGAAATAGAAAACACGCATCAGTAAGTACAACCGAATCAGCCATTTAACTTCATGTAATGATTGTTTACTACATCCTAGAACATACGCGTATAAATGACTATCAATCCTTATCTGGATATTAATTGCAATAAGTTCTTGAAATAAAACTGACTTTCTAACTTTATATAGAGAGATGGCTCGATCCTTGATTGATCCCGAAGGTAATTCCAAATTTTTACATTTTATTTATCAAAATGTATCAAAGGATCAACAACAACAAAAAATGTTTGACTTATAAACTTACAGGTTCTCATCGGCGCTCTCCTTCTCCACTTCAATATTCTCATCGAGCTCGCTATCAGACGAGCTGAAGTCGTGATTTCTCTTCATTTTGGAGGCTCTGCGTGTGCGACTTGTTCGTGCTGTGTCAGGGTGAGTCTGCTGCGGTTTGCGCCCGTTTGCACAGCCAGGCTTTCCCACGGTGTCATTTCAACGCCAGAACACGCAGCGAGAGGCGGGTCTTGTTTTCGAACCGGGCCAACCAGTGCGCGCCTCCGCGTTCGGGCTGCGTCTTAAACACGCCTTAGTAATTTGCATCATATTGACGACGAGCCAGTAGAGCGCGTTTTCGCCCTGAGTCCTGGGAGCCCCGCCCTTCCTCTCGTCCGCCACCGGCGTCTTGCCCAGGCGGCGGCGGGGAGGAGGTCGGCCGCCTGTCAGCACGCGCAGGCCGTGGGAAAGTTCCGTTGGTTTCCTTTAGCCCCCGGAGCGGATCAGCCAATCAGGAGGGACGCCTGTCTCCGGCGCTGCCGTGAATGGGGCAGTTGGTCGGGGCGACGGGCGGTCTGCGCGCGAGCGTGTGAACGTGTAATGTGAGACTTAGTCATCGCGGGGAGCGCGCGGCGTCTAACCTCATCCCCGAGGAGCTCGCGCGGCCGCCTGGGGACCTGCGCGCGCACTCCTGAGAGCTCATATCAGAAAACCCGTTAAAACTGGTTCCGGTTCTGCCGCGTACCCTCGCTGTCGTGTGCGCGTGATGCTTACGATTAATGAGCTCCTGGCAAAGCACTGCGTGCTCACTGCGTGTTCACACGTGCAATAACAGCAAGAGTTTGTCAAACATACGTTTATGTTTGTAGCCTATCATATTGTCTACTTACAGATCAGCCTTGTGGCTGTGTGTGTGACACAATACAAAAATAAGCCTCGTGTCCTCAAACTGTCTGAGAGGTCTATCACTTCTAATCAAATCCATTTGAAGTAATCGGTGCTTAATTTTAGCTTTTTGAATCAAACCCGTTGCGATTTTAGATAATTTATCTTTATTTATCCAAGTTATTAAAGTACATAGAGGAGTTATGAAGCCATTATAGAAATGTAATCATGTTGCTATCAGAGTGTGAGCATATGTAACTTTGGCCCATACACAATTGTGTAGGTCACTTTTTAGTGCCACAAAACATGCACATGCACTAGCATTGAGCAAAGGAAAGTGTTAAAGGTGCTACAAATTCACACATTGATTAATAATTTTCAAAAATTATCTAAATATAATTATAAAATTAAACACTAACACCATATTATGACCCAACCCCCCCCCCCCCCCCCCCAATAGTACGTGTGTGTATGAGTGTGTGTGCGCGCGCGCGCCCTGCAGTGCACTGGCATCCTGTCCAGGGTGTACCTCCTGTATACAGGATAAAGTGGTATAGAGGAAAAGTGAGTAACATCATATCTCTCACTTTAACTTTTAACAAAACCTCTCCTGAATGACTTGCATATTAATATTTATTGTTAACGTGATCTTAATAATATTTCATCTATATGTTGGTCTATTTTTACTTTGGTTAACAGTTTATTTATTTATTTCTATTACCCACAGTGGTACCAGTGGGATTTAGCCTTATGTTCATCTCTAATTAAAGAGGGTGATGCAGCCTCACTTTATTCCTTTATGGTGTTCAGTTCTCTTCCTTTCATATTTGTACACCAAAATTTTAACTGTATAATGAAAATCCATCAACAACCAACAATTCTGTACCAGAATTACAAAAACAAAAACAGGTACATTTAAAGTTTTTTGGGGCGGAAAGTCACATGTTCAGGATTTGAACGTAATATCACTGCTTTAGTCCAAGAAAAAGCGCATGACAAACTTCCTCTTCTTTTACCGAAAGTGCCACACTTACATAATAAGTTCTGACTTCACCGCATTCTGGCTCCAAGGAACGATAAAAGGCCACAGGACAGAGTCTGCATACATACACGGGGCAACATTGCAGGCTGAAAGGCAGGGCACCGGATCCTTATCGACCCTTGCACAAGCACGCTTAATTGTAAAAAAAGAGAAGCCCCTCATTCTGCATACATGAATGAGAGGAAACACTCTGTGCTTGTTTTCATGTTGTTGTTCTTGCTACCAGCCTGGTCTTTGTGGTAAAGATAACCCCCCCATGTTTGCCTGTCATTGTTGGTGGGGTGTCAGAAGCAGGGCGTGCAGTGGGTGCAAAGGAGCCAGTGTGTGTGTGTGTTTGTGTTTGTGTGTTTGGAGAATGTGTATGTGTGAGGAGGAGGAGGAGAACGGGGAGGAGGGGGACTTGACTTGTAACTCAAGTTCACAGAGGTTTCCCACGCTGTTATTTTCTGCTGCCGCTCGCCTTTGTTTTAGTGTCTCATCACATGTTGTGATTAGTGCTTGCGCCGGCGCTCTTTTGAAGGTGAAGGCCCAACAGCACAACATTATTTCCCTCCAACAAAGCATGCCCTGGGCCTTCTTTCAGTTCTAGCTAGAGCTTTTGCTCCTCTCAGTGGGTCTACCGTGCTTTCCCATTTTACCCCCTGCCTCTTTAAATCCATGCCAAGAGATGGAGTCCCACTCTGCATATAAGCCGAACAGATCAGGACTGAAGAAGATCGGTGCTTTGAGGAATGACTGTACAACACTGTGACATGCACGATGCAACGTGACATGCATTATTCAGTAGCAATAATCCTTTTTTTGTTTAAAAAAAAAACATCCTATTCCCATATCATACTCACTCCTGTAACATTATCAGACATTTTGCTAGGCATTAATACTTTTTCTGGACATTTAAACAATCACATTACAGTAGTGCTTCATGGGAGGAGTACTGTCTCGCAGCTCATCACAGAGACGCTAGATGATCCTTTGTTCAGATTACAGTCTGTGAAAAATTTTTTTTGCATGCTTCTTCCAGGTTTCACCTGGGTTTTGTGGTTTCCTCTGACCTACCCAAACATTTAACTAGATCAAAAGGATTCTGAGTGGTGAATGGGTGTGCAAATGTGTGTGTGTGTATGTGTCTCCAACATTCCACTTTCTCCACAGGTAATCATAATCCTTTAATTATCCATGTAATTTTCGCACTCTGTTCACTTAGTTCTGGATAACACCACTGTCAGGATCTATTATTTCACAGAATTCTGATATTCCTCTTGTCTGTCTGTACAGTGCTTCTGTCATGTCCTGCTTGGGTGTGTATTTATTGCATTCTCATGTTCGTAGTTTACACAGCAATCTGTCTTACACACATTAATTGAAACCACATGTAGTCACATACAGCATTTGTATTATATTTTACCTCATGGACACATGATCCTAACGCAGACAATAAAATTAACTTTATTTGATGATGCAGCTTTTTTTATGATTGTGCTCTGCCTCGACGGAGCATAGAAGGTGTGAAGCTGCAAATAATTTAGTGGTGACGTCAACATCTGGCAGCCAAGTTCCTGCACAGTCTGGTGCACCAAGGTGTCCAGCATCCAGTGTTCAGCAAGGGCAGATGTTCCGCATTCAGAAACAATGCGTTAAACCGCCATGCGCTGTCCAGCAGGACAGGCAGTGGGACATGTTATTGTTTATAAATAGCAGTGCATTGAATCCACTCACAGAGGAAGACTGGCTTTGTTTTGTATACTGGGAGAGGAAGCAGTGCCTAATTCCCTATGAGATGTGTGTGACACCTTGCATTGTGCTCCTCATGTGAATGTGTGTGTGCACGAATGCATGTATGCATATGCTTATGTTTGTGCGTGTGTGTGTGTGTGTGTGTGTGTGTGTGTGTGGTTGCCTTCATTGGAAGGTTATCCTGTGATCCCTTACCATGACAAGTCCAAAGACATTATACTGTATATTGCTTACGCATTTCATTCTTGCACACATCATGTGATGTGGCTATGTTTGAGCAAGTGTTTGTGTGTGAGTGTGTGTTTGTGTGTGAGCATTGTAATAATGATTTGCAGTGTTCCTCCTCCCATCTTTGTTTGCGCCTCTCTTTGATGGCTTTGTGAATTATAATAAAAGTAATCTGGTTTCTCCTCTCTGGAGATCTTCAACAGTTCCACCCAAATCCTAAGAGTTGCCACTTCACGCCCACACAGAGTGTTGATTCCAAACAAAGCTGAATGGTTTCACTGCTGTTATTCTCTCAAAGGACTAAAACTCTCAAAGGACTTTATCTTAATGTCTGTTTTAAGTAGCTGATGATCAGAGATTAACAATGAACTTTAAATCATTTTGACCATAGTGGATAGCTGTTTGTTATTTTCAAGTAGTCATATATGTGCTTAGGAAAAACACTACCATCCTGACTTTTTACAATTCTAGTTATTTGATTTTATAATTGTTAATGTGTTTGTACACTAAACAATGCACTAATCATCAACATATTATTTAAGTTAAATAATTAAATCTGATATCCTGTGCACTTCAATGTTGTTGTTGTTTTTGTTTTGTTTTTTATTTACATTTTAGGATTTTTTTATATTTCAAAAAATACATCTTAAATAAGGATATTTTTCCTTGAAAAATGGGTCTTTAACACTTTCATTCATATATATCCAGTATAATAATAAGAATCAGGTATCCAAGATTCAAGGTCATTACTCACATGGCAGGATACACCCTGGACAGGGTGCCAATCCATCACAGGGCACAGACACGCACACTATGGGCAATTTTTTGGGAACGCTAATTAGCGTCTTTGGACTGTGGGAGGAAACCCACCAAGCACGGGGAGAACATGCAAACTCCATGCACACAGAGACGGAAATCAAGCTGGGCCGGGGATCGAACCCGGACCCTGGCGGTGCAAGGCGACAGTGCTAACCACTACACCACCGTGCCGCCCCTCAAGGTCATTAATTATTATTAATTCAAGTTAATGTAAGATTAAGCTAAAGTGGGATAATTTAAATTATTTATCTTTTGCATTTCTGCACTATTTTGTTAAATGATTGTTTAATGCATTTTTTTTTTACACAAATTGTATGTCACTACTTCAACAGCCTGAGGGGAAAAAAGGATAAAAGTGACGATTTGGGTTGCACAGAGAGCTGTACTGAAAGTAATGCAAAATTGGGCATAACTTTTTAATTAACTGACGGAGGTTATTTGAATTGCATATGTTGGTAGAGTAACTCTCCGTCTATACAAAGGTACTACTCAACATAGTCTCACAAGCAACGCATTTTCACCATCATTCAACCCTTGACTCTCGAATACCCTTTGAAAATCCCCTTTGTCCAAGTTTATGGTCTCCTACTGCACGACAGAACGTTTACAGCTGACAAGAGCAATGTGCACAGATGGATGAAGAAGTTCAAAGAAGGGGAAACCAGCACTGAACATAAACCACGCAGTGGGAGACCATCAACTATGACAAGCAGTACTGTATGTGTATATAGTACTAACATGCACATCTTTCTCTTACTTTGTGATTAACAGCTTTTGAGGTAATGGTTGTTCAAATCAACATTAGAACCAACAAAGCTAAGTTAGCTTTAGTATATTTAGCTTCGACTTCCAAATGATAGCGTTACCTGAACTTGCTGCAATACTAAAACTGTACTAGCCAAAAGTGGCTGGTATAAATAGGCTAGCAGGGCAATTTAAACCATGACTGCAGTTGCCTAGCTATCTTATGATGTCATCAATGTGACCTTGTGATTTAATGCATTGCTAATCCCTAACAGTTTGCAGTTGTATTTATAGGTATTAGATTTTGTCTTAAAATGCGGAAGACCCGGGTTCAATTCCCACCCAATGCTCAAACCCCAGCCACTGGGTGCAGTGCTGGTCCTAAGCCCGAATAAAATGGGAGGGTTGCTCAGGAAGGGCGTAAAACATGCAAGCAAGTTGTTGTGTGGATTGGATAGTCCGCTGTGGTGACCCCTTGATGGGAGCAGCAACAACAACTTCAAATATATAACAACCTTTTGATTATACATTATCTATCAGCTATTCACATCCACAGGTTAAAAAACCTTCTTTTTTTTCTTACTAGAGCTAACTTTGATTCATAGAACCAAAATCTTCCAGTTCACTATAGTTCTAAATGAACGTTTACGGGGCATACATTGGGCAAAAAACAAAAAGCAGCGCTATATGCCGTCAGGCTGTCATGTGTTTTTCGGGCTACATAGCTGTGGTCAGGGTCATCAGATTTTACTGCATTTGATTCCACGGAAATGGTTACAGATATCCAGAGTTCTTTGTGGAAGTCGAGCTGACTTCAATCGTGACTACGTTATTTTCATTTTCAGAAGGAACCATGAAAGGAATATGATGTTTTTGCCATTTGTTGATATGAGCTTGACACTGCTCTGAGATGTAATAGTTCTCAGGGAACTCTCGTGGTCATAATGAAGCGCTTGAAGTTCTGAGGTGCTTCGCGGTGGGTGGCCGTCCACATGCAAATGTCAACCATAGCAATGCGGTCAGGGAGGAAAAGGGGGGTTCAGGTCTGTGAACTCTCATACTTTCATCTTGTGTGTGCATGTGTGCATGTGCATATGTGTCCATTAAAAATAGTAACCTGAGCTTTTCCTGACTGCAATATGCCAGAGTGAATTGAACATTGGTGAATTAATTTGGAACACGAGACTGATTTGAATCTGTTCTCAATTACTCATGTACAGTAAGAATTTCGATGTCATTATTCTGTCAGGCTGGCTTGCTGCAGGCTCGTCTCATTGCTCTTTTGATGACAAGTCTGCCAACACACACATATACTCATATGCACATATACGCATTCACACAATCCCTGTCACATTCACCCATTTTCGTATTTGCTAACAAGCCTCGATCGAACTTTTCTTGTAATTGACTTTTGCCCCAACTAAATGGCAGCGATTTGGCCTTCGTATGCCGCGGCCTGGGATCGCACCGCCCTGTGACCTCTGTAATGGTTGGGTCAGTGTGAAGGCTGTGTGAATGCGCTACGTGTCTGCAGTGCTGCTGGGAACCTTTGCTAATCCTTTGAGCCCGTGAAATTGAGCACTTGAGCCTTGAAATCGGGCTAGAGACAGGGCAGCAGACGCTTCCGGAAACTCGCCCACGCAAAAGAGCAGCGTTTAACTTAAACCTGCATGTCTGAAACCTGACCAAAACTGGGACACTCAGGAAGGAGCAAAGAGAATAGTGGCGGGGAAAAAAGAGATGAGATAATCAGTAGGATGTGTAGGTTGAATGAGAAACATTTTAGATTTTGTAAGTAATCCATTTAGGAGAATTATTTTTTTAATCTAATGTGGCTTAGAAAGATGTAAATTACAATTGAACCTTAACTGCATACCAGTGTGTTATTGATGATTTGCCAAAGACTAAACAGGTTCTCTTCCAGGCTGTCATGGGATTGAAATACACAACCTTCTCTTCTCTTCAACAAAACCTTTACCACGGAGCCACCTTTGCCCCCAGGTGAATGAGTACTCAATGTATGTGATGTTTTCTCACTCAGTACATTTACACACTACCGCTCAGTAGTGTTTGGGATCACTTTCTAACTCCATGGTCGTTCCTGATTTTTATTTCTTTCTACATTGTAAAGCAATGCTGAAGGCGTCCAAAATATACAATAATCAGTTTGAACAGTTAAGGTTCACATGTGTCTGCTACTCATGATCTGTAGAGCCTTTATAACGGCTCTAATCTGAGGTGCTGTTTGTTAATTGGTGATTTTTGAGGCTGGTAAGTCTTTGGTTTCATCATGGTGATTAATGGGTTTTGCAAATGCACTTGACAATACTGTTCTTGCAAGAAGTATTCCAGAAAGGCTGACGTCCGTGTCTTTCCAAAAATAAATCACTGAACAAAAACAAAGAAATTTGCAACTGATCCCTAACTTTTGAGCAGTAGTATACATGTACATGCACAGTTCAAGCTTTGGTTGAAGCTGAACTACGCCATTTGATTGGATTACTGTCCTTGCCCCATTATACAAGCTTGATTAATTAGTATGTCTGACCCTGCTATGATAGGTGGTGATATGCCACAATTATCGTGTTAGTATTGGATCATTTCCTGGTTATGTTACACCCCAAACACTTGACAAATAAGTAGCATATCGGGCAGGTAAAACATGGACAACTTTACCGCACTGTATATTTTGTATGTGTTGTAGACTTTACTTTTTGTACTAATGAGATGCATGCTATCCCTTGTGGTTATGGCCCTACGGAAAAACAGATGACACCTCTGTATTTATACTGTTTTGTCTTCCCTCTGTTCAACAGTTTGTCTAAGGCGAAAGTGCAATGTGCCTAGGCCAATTTCTTGTTCGATTCAGTTGTACTGTATTATCTGTATTACGCTAGTCTGGCTTTGAGAAGTGTAATTTAGTTACAATTTTAATTAGACAAACATTTTTTTAAAAATCCAGTGAAGTCAGAGTAGCACAACATCATGTAAACTATACAATATATATATATCTGTCTTTAACCTATTCGTAAATGAAGCAGTGGTAAAATGTTTCCTAGCGCTGTAGATATGGTATTTTCATATTGAACAAAAACAAAATGCTTATTAGCTGATCAATCAATCACATATTGTGTGTTTTGTGTCAACTGCTGTTATAGAACCCTGTCTGTTACTACCTGTCTTTGCCTGCTTGAGACTTCTTTCTTCCAAGATTACCAAATCACAGACATGCACATACACACACACACAAGCACGCACACATGCATATACACACACGCGCGCACACCCACACACACAAACCTAATGGCATAAGCGTTTGACCTGTTGCACCACAGCTTGGCCATGTGGCTCTGTGTGCTTGATCAGTGCAGACAACTGCACGTTCACACTTGGCTTGTAAATGTCACTCAGCTGTCAGAGTGTCACTGATCTCACCGAACATCAGTCACAATCTCAGCTTCCACACACAGATTTTAAGCAGCATGCACTATATATATATATATATATATATATATACAGTGGAACCTTGGATTACGAGCATAATTCATTCCGGAAGTGGGCTCGTATTCCAAAAACACTCATAAACCAAATAGACTATTCCCGTAAGAAATAATGAAAACTCAAATAATTCGTTCTACAGCCCAAAACAATAAATACATAAAAATAATTAATACAACATATAAAGTAAAAAATAAAACAAATTAACCTGCACTTAACATTTTTAAAAAAGTAAAAATAAATCCAGACAGTTAAGTGTTTCCATTTGTGCACTCAGGCGCCATGTATTTGTATGTGTGTGTGTGAGTGTGTGTGGAATTAGCCTCGCGTCGTCTTAAACAGTAAAACACCTCCTCCCTCCCCCCACCTCGCTTTTTAAATTTCACAACTAACATACACAATGAAAACACTGTTTTAATGGGGGAAAAAAGAAATCTCTCTAATGATACTCATGTGAGGATACTAATGGAATCACTGCTGTAAAGTAAAAAATTTAAAATAACAAATGAACCAGCACCTTACCTTTGAAAAGAATCCCGACAGAGCTGAGTTTTCTGTGTAAATAAAGCGCGTGTGCAGCCGGGGAGATCTGTGTGTGTCACTCTATCCTGTGTACAGGGTCACTGGGGCCTGAAGCCTATCCCAGGAGACTTAGGGCATGAGGCGGGGTACACCCTGGACAGGGTGCCAATACATTGCAGGGCACACACAGACACACACTCACTACAGGCAATTTGGGAACGCTTAATTGGCCTAATCTGCATATCTTTGGACTGTGGAAGTAAACTGGAGTGCCCGGTAGAAACCCACCAAGCACTGGGAGAACATACAAACTCCATGCACACAGACCCTGAGGCTGGAATCAAACCCAGAACCTGGACGTGCAAGGTGGCAGTGTTACCCACTAAGCCACAGTGCTGCCCTGGTGAATTGACATTTTAATATTTTATATCAACAACAGCCATTACGTTTAGTTAGTATTAGAATATGTTTTGTACGTTTAACACATAGACACTATAGTGCGTTGTTATAAAATGGTCTAGTGCAAAGATTTGTTTTTGAGCTCATGCAAATAAAAGACCCTCCCCAGATAGTTGTTGTGTACTACAGTAGCTGTTAAGTGAGAACTGGGAGGTGAACAAATATAAGGCGATATTAAGGCTTAAATTAACAGAAAGCTGAAAGAGAGTTTTGGTGAGAGAAGAGTAAGGAACATACTTACAAATATTACAAAATATGTTTTTTTTTCACATATTAGTAAATATATTCATTTTGATGTCCACTTAATAAAATGTAGGATTTCATTTACTGCTTTTGAATAGTAATAATGTAAACTTGAAAAAAGTGAAGAGGATTATAACAGAAACATCCTGAGTTTCCATCACAGAAGACATTTTTCTGTAGCCTAATGTTAATTCTGTGAGCAGACATCTATAGCAGAGGGGAGTGTATGAGAAGGCGCTATTCGGGTTAAACAGATAATACATCCTAAATGAATACGAATACCGACACAGAGAGTAGGAGTAGAATTCAGTGCTTGTCATCTGTCAAGATGTCATTGTGCTTGAACTGGAATCTTGCCAGACAGAACCACAGTTGTAAAGCATGAGGTTTTTAACATAATATAGGACTGTTAGCTGTGTTTCTCGCCAAAGCTACTCGCCAGGGTTGCTGGGTTTTAAGAAAATAATCCTGCCCACAATCCCTTGAAATGTACAACAATAAATCTAATTGCTTTTTCTTAATAATACA
Source organism: Clarias macrocephalus (assembly GCA_011419295.1). NCBI lineage: Eukaryota > Metazoa > Chordata > Actinopteri > Siluriformes > Clariidae > Clarias > Clarias macrocephalus. The sequence continues at coordinate 86,001 of JAAGKR010001451.1, forward strand.
ATAAAATGAATGAAAAACAAATTAGATTTTTAAAATATCTGTAACTTGCTTACAGGTATTTGAGCCAAAATGGCAAAAATTTGAGCAAAAAGCTTCTGATACCATGAGTGAGTGAGTGAGGAGTGTGGGGAGGGATGGAGTGGTGGACGGAGTTAGAGAGTGAGTGAGGAAGGAAGGGATGGAGTGAGTGAGTGAGTCAGTGAGAGAGTGAAGGAATGAGTGAGTGAGAAAAGGAGTGAGTGATTAAGTGAGTGGGGGTTGAGTAAGGGAGGAAGAATTTGAGTAAGTGAAGAAGGAATCGAGTGAGTGAGTGTGTGGGGGGTGAGGGGGTGATGGAGGGAGTGGGGGACTAAAGGAGTGAGGGAGTGAGGTAGCACATGGGGGGTATATGGGAATGAAGAAGTGAAGGAGGGAGCCAGATAATGAAAAAGGTAAGAAAGGGAGGGAGGGTGTAATTCTGCCTGCACACTCACCCTAAAGGGCACTGAATTGTTCTGTATTTCTGACAGGCTCAGTTGTGTTGTTTCTGACTCTCTGTAATGCACTGTTAGGGGGAAAACAACGGAGCGGGCATTTTTCAAGACAAAAGCACTTTCTTCAGTCCAGGTAGAAGGTGTGACAGAAACATTGAAAAGAAAGAACTAAATTCATTAATGGCAATAATAAACTAAAAGTAGTAAATTCAATTCAATTCTAATAACTGATGATTGCAAACATAATACAAAAAAGTATAGCCTAAGTGCCACCCTTGGGCCAAATTAATTTCATTTAAAGGAAAATAATGTAATAAGTGGTGCAGATGATAATTTACTTCCAACATATTTTTTTTTGTATAAAAGTTCTAATGTGTGGAAATGGCATTGCCGAGTCACACCACATGATGTGTTTAGGGAAAGTGTATGCTGATGTGTTCATGCATGAAACAGCTTGTAACTTCAAAACTCTTTAAAAAAAAAAACCATGGATGTCAAACCTGTCTTGGCTGTTTGATTACACTTGGTAGAGGGAATATTTAATTACAACATGTCTTCTAATAAAACATAATTTGGGATGCTGTCCGCTGAGAAATCCTGCCTTATTGTAGATTCTTTTCCAAAAACACGCTGCCAGCCCTCTAACTGATATTCTGCATGTTACGCAGTGGCTCTCCGGTGTTATTTCAGCTTTCAAGAAAATGAGCACCCGCAGCAGTCTACACCCATAATGACCTGATTTCATGTTTCTCTAACACCCCAAACCTGCATTTTAAACCATGCTGTGTTAGTGCTGATGGTGTGGAAGGCTGTGAGTGATGTGTGAACACATAGAGAGCGTCAGGGAGCCTGGTTAGTGTTTATTCAGTCATTACACTGACAGGCTGCACCGTGGCTGCTGCCCGGCTCCGACGGTCTGTTTTCACAAGGTCCCAGCGCTGCTCTTACACAAACACTGCAATCTCACTCGCACTGTTCCTGCAGCGAGCAGAGAGCTCACCTCGAAAGGTTTCCTCACATGTGGAAAACGAAAAACCACTGACCCTGTTATGGGTGAAACCCAAGATACATGGAAGCTATTTTTGTAACATGTGTAGAGTTATTAGGTGAAGTGAAATGTTTGCATATCAGGGCTCGGAAAGAATCCAGTAAAAAATAATTTTACATTACACTTATTTCACCTGTTGCCCTTTACTGTGAGAAAATTACATTCGTGATCCTGTCAAAACTGCCTGGCCCATGCATAAAAACTTTTTTTTTTTGAGGGGGGGGGGGGGGGGGGGG
>JAAGKR010001451.1:87780-125107 GCA_011419295.1 Clarias macrocephalus
GGGGGAGTGCATAAAAAAGGCACCATCACCCACACACATACACACATCGGTAAAACTTTATAACTTTTAATAGTTAATAGTCACCATAAGCACCATTAACTCTGACTTCATAAGCATGCATAACAATTATTTAAGCCTGTTAAATGCATGTATATTTTCATTACTATTTACTTTATTTGAGGATTATTCATTCATTATTTTGGGTTGTGATCATTTTAAAAACAATAAACAATTCAGGCAGTGTAGGTTGTTTGTGTGTTTTAGTCCAGTGCATTGAAATATCCCTATTTTGATCATGCATAGAAAAACTTTTTAATAGAAAATACTATAAGAATTGTTTTAAATGAGTAAGAATTTTACATAGAATCCTTTTAAAAAATAAACACTCAACAGTATCAATTACATATAGCTCTATTTACATATATATTTATATTATTACATCACAAATTGTGAACAGAGGGGCTGTAACATGGGTTTGCTATCAAGCTCGATAGTTATTTAAACATTAGTATAAAAACTAATCTCAGATATTAGCTTAGTGGTTAGCTCAGTCGCCTTGCACCTTCAGGGTCTGAGTTCGATCCCCGGCCAGGTTTGATTCCCGCCTCTGTGTGCATGGAGTTTGCATGTTCTCCTCATGCTTAGTGGGTTTCCTTTGGGTACTCCGGTTTCCTCCCACAGTCCAAAGACATGCAGATTAGGCTAACTAGCATTTCCAAATTGCTTAGCGTGTGTATGTGTGTGTGCCCAGCGATGGATTGGCACCCTCCCGAGCGTGTACCCCGCCTTGTGCCCCGAGTCTTCTGGGATAGACTCCAGGCCCTCCACTACAGGAAAAAGCAGTAAAGATGATTAGTTAGTTTGATGTATAGTGCTTGGCAAAGTACATCAAAATGCCCTGAATAAAATGTAAGCCACCCATTAATAGCAAATCAACATGAAGTGGAATTTTCAACTTATTCAGCTTATTCAGAAGACGTCAAATATAAGGTCGGATGATGATCTGACATGTACCTCTGACGTACCTCTTAACTTTGAAAACAGCGTTTTTGTTTACACATGACCAAGATTTATTATTATTATTATTAGTAGTAGTAGTAGTAGTAGTTCTTCCATTGTTTTTTTTATATATTTTTTTTAACATTGACATTAGATAACATTTACAGCATATACAGACTTACTGCAGTTTAAATGTAATGTATACACATTAATTTACCATGTACAAGGTATACAAGGGGTGTTCAAAACAAACCTGGATTCAATTTCTCATGAAGGTGTAAAACTGATTAACATTTACAGAAGACTTCAAGCTCAATTTGGTGATGAAACTTTTTCTTTCCATGAGACATTGTGGCAGCCAAAATTTTTCAGTACATACATAACTAGTTTTTTTTTTTTTTTTTAATAATGCCCTAATCAATGTTAAAACTGTTGTTTGATTTATGTTGGCAGAGTTGGCAGACTAAGACTCACTAGAGGCACAGATGATCTCTCCGACTTCTTTTAAAGCTTTATTCCTCATTTAGGTATTTGCATTTAATGGAAGATAGTGTGAAGATAGTGTAAGATAATGACAGGTGACACGATCATTGTTACTTTTTTGTTGATCAGACACTGAATATAACTGTGCAATAGAAACTAAATTGTGAGTAAAAGATAAAGAAATAATTCTCCAATTGTTTGGATTTGTCATTTTACGGTATCATACCTAATGTGCATAGAATTGAGAAGATCCCAATTACAATGCCTGCACTGCAAAATTCCCAGTGTTGATTTAACACCCCAAGTGTTTATATATGACCTAATGGTCACGAATGTACTCTGAAAGTGTTAAATCAACACTCTTGGTGTTCATTCAAGACTAAGGATTTTGCTGTGTGCTTGTTGCTGTTGTTCAAATTGTGGCTTCTTTTATGCACAAACATATAAAATGACACCTGTCACAAAAAGGTATAGTGTTTTTTGTATTGGATAGGTTGAACTTTATAATGAATGATAAATAAATGATAAAGGTTCTATAAATGATTAATTATATATTTTATAATAGATTCGATGAATGATTAATTATGGTCATAAGGCTCACTAACCTTTTGTTCATTAAATCCTTAACAGGTTTCTTTGTGGCCCCAAATAGTTTTTATTATATTATAATTCATTATATTTTCAACATTTTGCATTTAAATTATTGGCATTTTTGTTTCTTTCATCAGTAATGATGATTAAGCATCCACCGGTCTAAAGTCTAAATCTGGGGACCTTAGGAGTCCATGTATGTATTGTATTATTACAAATGGGCACCATTTGTTTTTCTTTTTAGTTTTAGTTTTCATACTCATCAAATGCTCTAAGATATATCATGAGTCCTTTAGAGGTTACGAATCCCCTGGCAGGGATGCATAATGTCTAACATATATTCCTACTCATAGAGTCCAAAAGGAATATATAGAAAAACTCTCTTGACTTTTGATATTAATTTTGGTACTAAAATTGTGTATACATACTTGGTTCTATATAAACAAATAGACAGCTTAATTACTGTAGCCTATATAAAACAAGTGTGTTCAGCATTTGTTCAGCAAGTGCTTAGTTCAGCATTCCAAAACAATGAAACCACATAATCACTTTAAAACATCAACTGTAGCAGTCTACAAGTTTTGTGGCCTTTTCCCGACATTCCCCAAATAATCTTTATATTTTAGGAAATCCAAAGGAGATTCTTAGGAAATTCAGTTCAGTATAGCTTACCAGGTTTCATAAAAAATCACAACCATAAAAAAATTTATTAATAGTTATTTAGGACTTTGTAGTGTCCAAAAAAATGAAAAAGAAAGAAAAAAAGACAACCCTATTAGTTTAGAAGTATAATTGCCATGGTATTGCTAGGAACTGCCTTGTTTCGCTATGAGCTGCTACAAACATCATGTCTGCCCACTTGTCTGGCTGACCGTATTTGGTAATAATAATAATGTAGTGCATTATGCGTTTTTTTGCCTCTTATATTAACCTTCGATGTAGCATCTTCCAAACCAGGCCCTGTGTTCGTTTTTACTATAGAAATAATAATGTTTTAAAGCATGTACATAAATATAAATCTGTGATTTAAATTACAGTCAGCATACTGTATGTAACAGGTAACCTATAGTACCTTTAATAAGTTTTTTAGTATCCCATTTTAATATGATTTTACATAATACTAGTTCATACCGTATTTTAACCTATATTATTCTATAGACAGCATGCATTATAAACTGCCAACTTTATTAGAAAACAACCAACACTAGTCCTGAAAGGAATCTTCCTAGCTGTACTGAACAAAAGGGAGTAAAAAGACTCTCAAATATGGAGTCAAAACTGGAGTCATGTTTCTGGGTTGTCTATTATTGATACTTCTTCTGGACTCTCAACAAAACCTGCCTATTCCTGAAGGACCAGCAGTGACGACACATCCTGCAGAGGTTGAAGAGTACTAACTTCACCCCCTCATCCTCATCACCTTCTACAGGGGGTCAATAGAGCACATCCGATACAGCTGTCTCACTGATTGATATGAGAACTTCGACAGACCCTACAGCTTCAGACCAGCAGACCCTACAGCTATCTGTGAGAACAGCTAAGAAGATTATAGAAGTATCTTTATCATCTACAACAACGGCTGCACTCTTATTATGGAAGACTTCTCCCATCCTTCTCATAGTCTCTTACCTTTTGGTTAAAGTGCTGACCTTGGTCAAGCCATTTCCACATGTTTGGTTGTTAAAGGAGTTCCTGGAAGGCCAGCATTTCAGATGTGAAGCAGGCAGTCTGATGATGGCTCTAGAGTTCTGAGAAATATTTTTACCTTGAAGGTATCCAAGCACTAGTGAAACACTGGGATTAGTTAGCAAGGCCCTTAACACTCAACTGGTCAGATGTATAATGAGATAAAAATGGATATGTGCGTCTGCCAAATGCAGTAAATGTAAATGGGATTATAATATAATGTCATAATGTCCCACTTTAAATTGAAGAGACCTTGTAATACATTGTACTAATAAAATGTAAAAATATATGTTAAAGGAAATTAGTAACTTTGTTGTAAAGTATTGTAAGACAAAGTCAACATAAAGGTGATATAATTTATCTAAAAAACATACAAACAAATACTGATCATTTGAAAAACACTGCCTGGTAATTGAAAATATGTTAACACAGTCTCTCTTGGAAATGGAAAAAATACACAATATTTTCAGCAAACTTTGATGCGTAGTTACTTCTTATGCCATTAATTGAAAAAAAAAAAAAAACATTATTATGGCACTGTGTACCCTAAGAGTTCCAGAGTCTCAGATTCTTTTTTACAAGGTTTCAGACCTTAATCAGCTCGTTAGATCTGATGCATGGCAACAGCTGTCATTAGTAAATGCCAATTTCAAAGCCTTTCAAATACTTTGACCCTTTAAACCTTGTGCACACACTTGCAGACACTCAACAACCATGGGTTCCTCTAACCAGCTGTGTAATTAAAGTTATTGATGCCCACAATGCAGGAGAAGGCTACAAGAAGAGTGTCAGCTTGTCAGCTTGCAGTTTCCACAGTGAGAAATGTCATGTTCATTTGATGGCAGTTCAGGGGAACTGTGGAGGTCAAGATGAGATCTGGAAGACCAAGAAAACTCTTGGAGAGAACTGCTCGTATGCTGGTCAGAAAGACAAATCAAAACCCCCATTTGACTGCAAAAAACCTGCAGGAAGTTTTAGCAGACTTTAGGTGGTGCACCGTTTCACTGTACAGCGATGCTTGCACAGACAAGACCTTCATGGAAGAGTCAGCAGAAGAAAACATTACATGCATCCCCTTCATAAAATCCAACGTCAGAAGTATGTAACAGAACATCTACAGAAGCCTGATGCATTTTGAAAAGCGCTGTGGACTGGTGAAGTTAAAATAGAACTCTTTGGCCACAATCAGCAAAGGTGTGTTTGGAGAAAAAAGGAGCAACATTTCATGAAAAGAACACCTTGCCAGCTATTAAGTATGGGGGTGGATCTATTTCTTTTATATCGAACTTTCATCTGCATAACACACATGATGTTATACAATTTCTGTTATCTGTTATCACCCAGATGAGGATGGGTTCCCTGTTGAGTCTGGTTCCTCTCAAGGTTTCTTCCTATTGCCATCTCAGGGAGTTTTTTCTTGCCACTGTCGCCGTCACCCTTGGCTTGCTCATTAGGGACAATCTCATTATCTAGACACATTTTTCTTACACATATATACATTTCCATAAGTCTTCTTTTCATTTTCTTTTAATTTCTGTGAAGCTGCTTTGAGACAATTACCATTGTTAAAAGCGCTATAGAAATAAAATTGAATTGAAAAATAAAATTGAATTGAATCTATCATGCTTTGGGGTTGTGTTGCAGCCAGTGGCACAGGAAACATTGCACGGGTGGAAGGAAGAATGGATTTCACTGAATACCAGAAAATTCTGGAAGCAAACATCACACCATCTGTAAAAAAGCTGAAGCTGAAAAGAGGATGGCTTCTACAACAGGACAATGATCCTAAACGTACCTCAAAAATCCACTATGGAATACCTCAAGAGATGCAAGCTGAAGATTTTGGAATGGCCATCACAGTCCCCTGATTTAAACATTATTGAAAATTTGTGGGTAGATCTTAAAAGAGCTGTGCATGCAAGACGACCAAAGAATATTACAGAACTAGAAGCCTTTTGGAAGGAAGAGTGGGAGAAAATCCTAATTATAAGAATTGAGCTGGCTATAAAAAGGATTTGCGAGCTGTGATATCTGCCACAGGAGGTGTTACTAAGTACTGATTATGTAGGGTGCCCAAACCTTTGCACAGTGCCTCAATAATGTTTTAATTTTTTATCTTAAAGTAACTATGGGACAATGTTTGCTGAAAATATTGTGCATTTTTTTCCATTTCCATTTCCATTTTTTTCCATCCTCTGTGTTAATATCATTTAAATAAAAAAATCACCAAAATCTGTTATCAAGGGGTGCCTAAACTTTTGCATAAGACTCTATCTATCTATCTATCTATCTATCTATCTATCTATCTATCTATCTATCTATTTATCTATCCATTTATCTATCCATCAATACATCTGTCCGTCTGTCATCTTAACAGATGGATAGATAGATATAGATATGTTTCTGTGTGTGTATGTGAATGTATGTGCATAGTGCGTGTGTATATGTGTGTGTGTGTGTGTGTGTGGGCTGGTTGAAATTCTCCAAGTCATAAATCCGGTATCTGTGAACATTATATGGAGACTTTTTCTACACACTGAGTCTTTTTCTAAACACACACATATTTACTTTTCCTCTGTGTGTGTGCGCATGTGTGTATTTGTGTGTGTGCTCGTGAGTGTTTGCTCGTTCGCGTGTGTCAAACAGCTTGTGCAACTCATGTAGTGGGTGGTGAGCAGGGCTGCTGTAACGGCTGCTCACTGCCGTCCACACAGCTGTCTGCCCACGTCGGCCCTGTGTGTGTGTGCCTGTATGCGCGTGTGTGTGTGTGTGTGTGTGTGTGTGTGTGTGTGAGACCCCCCCATCACTGCTTCCCAGGCTCAGGGAGGAGCAGCAAGTGAGTGGGGGTCACGGATTACGACCGAGGACATGTAGCCACCACTCTCCCATTCTATACTCACAACACACACACACACACACACACACACAAACCGCACACCACATGCCCTGGGGGTGAGCACATCGTGATTAGTCTGTCTGTCACCAGTATGTGTGTAGGTGTGTGAAAATGCGTATGTGTGTACATTGTGGACTGAGTATGCGCTTGAGGTATGCATATGTATGACAAATGTTACTCATGCCACATTATTACTAGGAACATTACTTTTTCATGTAAGCAAAAACACTATGTTTCTTTGTTTAAGGGATTGTTTTCTAATAGTTGATTATTTCGAGATTACTAGCGATTCGCTCTTGTTATTTTTCATTTAAATTGATGTTGAATTTGCTTAGGGGGAGAGAAATGAGACATAAACTGGAAGACTGTTCAGAAATATAGTGCAAAAAAGAAGAATGGCACATTTACATCAGCAGGATTTCAGTATACACCAATAACATCAGCCATTAAATAACATTAAACAGGTGAAGTGAATAACTTTGATTATCTCCTTACAATGGTACCAGTCGACGCCCAATAGGGCTGTGTAGCAACAGACTCATCAGCGTGCCCATGCTGATGCATGTCCACTGCCCAAAATGTCTACAATGGCCATGTGAGCATCAGAACTGGACCGTGCAGCAATGGAAGAAGATATCCTGGTTTTCTATTACATTAAGTGGATGGCTGGGTGTGTGTGTGTCACTTACCTGGGGAGGATATGGCACAATGGGAAGAAGGCACGCTGGCAGCGACAGTGTGATGCATTGGGCAATATGCTGCTGGGGAACCTGGTGTTCTGCCATTCATGTGGATGTTACTTTTACACATACCACCTTTCTAAATATTGTTGCTGACACCCTTTTATAGCCGACAGTATTACTTTTCCCACTTTCAGCAGGATAATGCACCCTGCAAATAATGAGAAATGAGAACGAGTTCAAGGTGTTATCTCGGCCCGACCTCGTAATTTATAGATACCACAGCACACCTTCAGAGGTCTTGTGGACTCTATGCCTCAAAGGGTTCAAGTTGTTTTGGCCCCACAAGGGAATCTACACAATATTAGGCAGGTGGTTTAAATAATATGGCTGATTGGTGTAGAACTCCTTATTATGCTTTATCATGGCACCACCCAGATGTACAGTATATACGTATAAAATTCAGTTTACTCTGAGGACTATTTTTGTACAGCTACACAAATAAATCATTTCTTTATTGTAAAAGTGTATCCTTAACAAATTAAAAAGTTTCTTGCGCACATAGAATATAAATACTCAAACATGGTCAAGAAATAAGTACACAGATCTGCAAGAAGTGAATGGACATCCATAGTTTTATAAACATATTATAAAATAGTAAAATAGAAATATAAAAATAATCAAATGTACACATCAAAATCTGTTGCCATTATTATGACTACTATTTTGTCATCTGCGGCTCAGAGGTAGACTTGTCTTTCACTAGCCATGTGGAAGGCTCAGATTCGAATTCCCAGGCAGTGTCCAAACCCAGCCACTGGATTAAGAGCGTCCTTGGTGCGAGTGCCAAACCTGGATAAATCTGGAAGGGTGTGTCAGGAAGGGAATCTGCCTAAAATCTGTGCCATGTCACATGTGCAGATTAGATGATCCCTGAATAGGCCAATTTATATTTATATAAAAAATGACTATAATTTCTTTCTTTTTGGATTGGAATAGCCAGATGTTTAAGCATGCTGAGCGATACAATTTTCGAAATACATTTCTGATTTTCCTAGAGGGTGACAACCTGGTTAACGTAGACATTTTCAAGGACGTCTTCTGTTGTTGGAGGAACCCTCTCATTCTATGCTTAGGTAAGTTGTTGCTCTTAAAACCTCTTTCTCAGAGGATAAAGCTGAGAAAGGACATTTAAAATGATGTTTCCGTCTCTTTTCCACGTGCTACCATTGCTTTCTAGAAGAAGCTACAGATAATAAAATCTCTTTTAGTTTTCCTGTATTGCGAGTGATCGTCTTGTGTCGTAGTAGAGAAAAATGTACAACTTATACAGCTACTGGACTGGCTGATTCCTCTCACTGGAAAACAGGAATAGAAAAAGAACTTTTCTTTGCAAACCAAACATTGAAAAAAAAAATTTCTTCAGGAGAGATTTTGTTTTGACTTTCAGGTCTCATGAAGTTGAACACTTTGAATGTCATGTGAAAAGAGCTGAGACAACAGCTTCTGTACATTCCTTGGCTTTGTTTAAACTTTGCATTATTTTCTTTTTTACATTTTACTTTAGTGTTTTGGAGGCAGCATATCCCACTAGACATCTCATGTGGTTGCTAGTGTTAAACTTGTGAACCGTGAGTTTTGAAACCACACTGAACTTTGACAGGACTGGGGAAAATCAGCTAACCACATCGTCACTCTACCTTCAACAAACAATGCTGTTGTAGTATATTTGGGTGTTTACGGCACTGACACACACTCTCACACACACTTCCTTTGTCACCAGAGGAGTCCATTCCCAGGCAGCTTTGGGGCGGGTTGGTTTCTGTCTCACCCAGTCGTGTTGCACAGTAGGTAACGACGCATTGTTTTCCAGCAGGCTCCACTGGGGAAGGCTTACAGGAAAGAGGGTGGTGAGAGAGCGAGAAGTTGGCCTGCTCAAGCCCTGAATGGAGTTTTGTCTAGGCTGTGTGCTGCGGCAATTTGATCCGGTGGGAAACCTTTGAGACGACCACGGAGCCACAAATAGAACAACAGGAACTGAGGACAATCAGGGACTGCCCCATAAAGGAGGCACTATCCTCTAACGGCTATCCAGGTCCTACCTCTCCAGCATGGCCTCAATTTTATCAGTACTTTATAAACTCAACTGCAGTATTAGTGTAAACACTACACTTATTAAACATAGGATTCATACTACTGTATATGTCGCACATTTGATTAAGTATGTGCATGATATAAAAGCTCCATTATTAGCTTTCATCCTATACATGGTTAACAAAATAATAAATAAATAAATAAACAAATAAATAAAAATAGTGGCTTATAATGAAGTCCCTTTAATGCACATGAAACCTGTTTCATCACCACACACACACACACACACACACACACACACACACACACACACACACACACACACACACACACACACACACACACATATAACTACTGGAATAAACACATCGTCTGGCGTTATGACTAAAGGACACCCCTGGAGTCACATCCGAATATTACTAAACTGATGTGTCCCATGTGCTGTTTCCTTTATTAATATTACTAGTGACTTCTGTCACTTCCTGTTCTTTCCAGGGGGATAACAGGCAACGGCTGCAGCAGAGTTCAGCTGTGTTGGCTCTCATCTTAGACTGAGGTTGCTGCAACACAGGGCTGTACTATAATGATTCAAGACTATTGAGGAAAAACAAATTGAGGACAAATATTCTAAACTGCACATTTGCAATCCAAAATAGTATGTCATATTTATCATCTTGATACAGATAAATGAATTTGAATGTACTGTATATAAAAATAATCAACATCTGATATTCCCATTACAGCTCATTGCAATGTAATTTGGCGCTTGTGATTTTCATGGAATTGGTTTATTTTTTCAAAAGTGTAATGTGTAATATTTTATGCCACCACAAATTCTCAAATCTGATTGGTTAGAACATCATGATTAACTTTGTATAGCAGCAGCATGGCTTGGACAGGAGTGTTGGCTATTAGCGATATAACAATTTTATATTAATGCTATCATTTTTATGGAAACAGCTTATTTGTGACCCTGTCTGTGAAAACCCAGCTAAAGGCCTTTTATGCAGAATATGGTCACGCTTATAGGGACTTGTATTGATGTGGATGTGCCATGTAGATTATTTATTCATCTCCAGCTCTGTATAATAATAAGAAGTAAGCTGTTCCTTTAAACGATTCACTATCATTAAATAATTATCTACTAGCATATAATTGTTGACATTTAAGGATGGTGTCTCCACTGTCAGGTCTTTGTAACAGGCAGAAGTAAAGCTGTACCTTAAAGGTTTCTAACGGAAACTGGCATGTTCTGTCTTAATATCTTATAGAGAAAGTGCAGGAACTGTTTGTAACTAACTGTAATGCAGGAACTAACATGTTTCCAAAACAAGTATGCCCTTTATTTATACACTTATGCACAAAAGACTTGAGTCACCCCAATTTCTTTATATTAAATCAAATTAAATTATGTAGATTAAGTTAAAGAATTTCAGTTTTTTTTTTTACTGCAACAAGCTGTAAAGTACATAAAGATACAATTTAAAAACTGGTTGTCTATGAAACAAACCTCAGCAGCAGCCTCATTTCCCCGCTTGCCTGCTCCAACCACTCAGCATTCAGCACAACCATTACACTAATCACCGACCTGTTTATCACTGGTTCATGCCTCAAGTTAGATAGTTTTTATGCTTAAATGATTCATAGGGCACTGTGTAGCTTAAAAAACACAAAAACATTCCTCTGAAAGTGGTCAGGTATGGGAAGGGACTGAAAACGAGAGCCCTTCAGGAAACCTGGAGAACTATTCCTCAGGACTACATTCAAAAATAAAAGAAAGTCTGGGGTGCTCAAGACTTTTGCCCCTTTTTTACAGTACTGTATCAAACCATCTCATCATTGGTTATTTCACTTTAACTGCATGCCCGTTGTAGTTGTCCCATGTTGTTTTGTTGAGTGGAGGTAAAAATGAGCATCTCAGCCTCTTTCCCTCATGGCCAGGACTTAAACTGTTTTCTGGGAACTCCCCATGATGGACATGAGATTCAACATGGATGTACAGATGTTCTTCTTGGCACCTGAGTTGAACCACTGGGAAAAAAACAGCGGAGGAGATGGAGGAGAACATGTTCCAGACCTTCGTACTCAGGGAATAAGCTTGACTGCATGTCAGGGTGTGTGTGAAAAGTGCTGCTGATAATGGAGTGAGATTTAAGAAGACATCAATAGAAGTTAAAGGGAAGCAGTGTATGTTTCTTAAAGGTTTATTTTTTTACTACACATGTAAAAACAAAAGTTGTACCAAAAGGCATCCAACAAAACTTATGCATCATAAGAAAATTGTTTGTTTTTAACGCACTGATTACGAAAACGACCAAAAGAACATATGTTTCTAAGGACATTATTAACATTTTAAATACCACTGTAATGTCGCAAATTTTATTTTGTACTGTATGTTTATGGGACGATATTGGACTTTTATTTTTAAAAGTATGTAAATAATATAAGAAATAAAATACCACAAAGGTGGTTATGACAGAAGAAATGCACCAATAAACACAAATAAACAGACTATTCTGTATTATGTTTTTTTGTTTGTTTATGTGTATGATGATGCAATTTTTATATCAGATAGAAATGACTTACCACCACCACTAACATCAAGAACAAACAGTGCTGTTAGTACCATCCATGAGTACCATTAAATCATGTACTGTAGGTTAAATCTCGGACAATTTGTAAAAACTATATAGGACCTAAACCACTGGTAGTGAACCAGCAGGCAGTATTTTAGTGACAGATTCCAATACATTGTCCAGTGGGGAAAAAATCACCTGGGAGTTTTTAATATTGTGGTAACGGATGAAAGTGGAGATGGTTAAGGAAAGAAAGTACATGTGCAAAGGAAGCATGTCAGCCAGGAGAACTCAGTCTCGTGCTGTCTCTTCCCCCTGAGTTCAATGTGATGTTCTGAGCCAAACTCCACCTCCTGCCTTGGGCCGATGTGACAGCCGAGGCGCCGAGAGGTCCAGACCTGCCCCAACTCTACCTGCCTGGAGCCTCAGCCTCGGCCTTCACCCCAGAGCTCTGTCACTGCCACAGACTGCCTGGCTGGGAACAAACACATTCACACCATACAAAGGCCAGTAGCTTCTAACACATAAACCTTTAGCTCATTGTTTACAACAGATCCGCCCTGAATGAGAAGAATACGTTGTCCATAACTCCTTCTCGAAAAAAGGAGTATTTGTGCCATGGATACCAGTGTTTAAAATGTAGTTGCCTGCCCTCCTGGCAACTGATGTCCCCTTAGTACCCCTCTGTTTCTGTCAGTCAGTGTGTGAAATAGAATCACATCACTCTGCTGAGGGTCAAGGAAAAGGAAAGACTATTTTAGGACACGGATGTTTTTCCGTGTGGGCTAAGTAATGGTATGCTGCAGAGAAAGTGGGAGTCAGAGTCCGCTGCGTTTGATGTGGCAGGGACACATAATGAAACATGCCCTCAGTGAAAACAGGAATGAAAACAAGAAAAAAAAATCAAAACATGGAAGAAAGCAGGGTTTCACATGGTGCCCCAACAACAAAGAGGCGAAAACCAAATATAATTGGCTTGTTCCTTGCTGGTCCAGACTTTCTGGCTCAGTGCAGGAGACAGAACAGAGGGGCTCAGAGAATCCTCCTGACCACACCCCAACCACCAGAGAGAGTGAGTAACAGTGAGAACCAGAATGAGAGAGGGGAAAAGAGATGGAAGGACTGTGTGAGAAGGATCAAGAACAAAAAAATGCATCAAGTATGGAGAGCCCTGCTGCCTATGGTCTTTCTAGGGCCTGACCACAAATTCTGCAGTGCCACAACAAAGGGACAGGGTCCCGGCCTGGAGACACATGCTCTCATGACAGGATCACGATGTTACCATTGATCACAGTTCGCTAAAACCATGATGGTTTGTTTTGCTTAACCTCTGAAGGCTGGACTTAATTTACTTTGTCTATTAACGAGTAGTGGCTTACGGGAAATCCAACAATATTGTTTATGGGCCTTTTCCCACTACATTACCAGAACCTTTGGTACCTGAAAACTGGAACTGCTCTCCCAACTTAATTTAGGAGGTTCCAGTTCTATGTTTTTGGTACTTTTTTGGACATTGGCACCTGGCACCAGCAGGACCTAATGTTACATGGAAGTGAGTAGGATCTCAGCCAATATATGTCAGCAAACCAAACAGGCAGTCACAGAGAAAAACAAAGTTAATCTTTCCATGCTGGACCTAATACTGGTGTAACCACAAAACATGTTGTGATGTTCTCTTTGAAGCAGTTTATTCTCATCACTCTTGCCAATCCAGTTGAAATTAAATCTATTAAAAATACTAACTATAAGTGGCATTGGCTCCAGTCTGGAACAGATTTTGTGTTTAAATGTGCAGTGAAAAATAGACCTTTTGTATTTTTGAATAAGCAATATATTCATTAATGTAAAATAAGTATTTAAGAAATGAAAAGCATTCAGATATAATTTTATTTCTCATAATTCTGTAAATTAATATAGATTTACAGTTCATGATTTATGTATAAAATTCCACATGATAAATCCCTGGTCACGAGTTTTGATCAATGGTCTTAGAAATTATCATGTGCCAGTGTCTGGCAGCCAAAGACAGATCAAAGCAAAATGAGTGTGACCGCTAGTACTACATTCATTAAAATGTCAGTGTAAAGCAGAATAAGAAGATGCAAAGCTCATGGGAACAACAAATTTGGTAGTTGAAATGGATAAACGTACATGGGGTTAATCAAACATCCATAGTTGGAAGATCTTCATTGTACTGTATAATCTGAGGTCTTATGAGAGAATAAAAAAACTTGGAAGAGAATTTATAAAATGTTCATATCAGTATGACTGGCAAAAGAACAAAACCTTTAATTCTCTTTACCAAGATCATGTCTTTTAGTTAGGATTCTCAGCAAATTAGCTCACCAATACTAGCTGTTTTGTCCCTTTTTTAAAAACAATTATTTTCTACAGTGATGACTCATTTGTTTGTGACGTATGGGCAACACAATAACCTGGTGCCTGGTAGGCTATAACTTTTCTTCTATGCATTCAAAAAAACAAGGACTGTACAACACAGATGCCTAGTTCTATGAGTTGATAGCAGGAAGATAACCAGCTAATACTAGCGTGCTAGCTAAAGAAAACAAGTAATTGCTAAAGCAAAAATACAGTTCAAGTTTGTGTGCGTCTGGGTCTATTGAGGTGTTGCAGGCTCTGTCAGCCTAAAACTGATTATATCAAGATTTCTGGATCAAAGACAGTTGAAGGGAAGAGGCCTTGCTTTTATAATAAATGTGACTCTGCCTTATATTCAGAGCCAGGTCTTTAGCCATACGATTTTCAAGCACGATGAAGACAGAAGCATCACCATTGGTGTGTGCATTCAAAACGTCCCACCAATTTAACAGTGTTAAATGTGAATTACTGTGATTTCACATGACTCACAGTATCTCACGAATATCATGTTGTAGGTTTCATATTTATAAGCATGCTGGACTGTGCAGTTTATTTACATATGTATGTTCTGCTAATTTCATGTTCTTTACTGTTTTAATAAATAGTCCTAATTATGTTTGAGGAAGGCATGCAAACAACAACAACTGTCCTATATCAACACATTAGTCAGTGTGAAAATTGATTATTTGATATACTGTTAACATGCTAGGCTTTGTACCTTTGTTGCTGGCAGATTAGCAACTGTACTAGCTGCGTGTACTCATGAGAGGCATCACTAAACTTTGTTACTTCTTTCCAGGCTTGTTTTTTTCTTCACAATGTCTCAAAAACATTTAATATACAGTACAGACCAAAAGTTTTGAAAAAAGCAGCTAAGTGAAGAAAAAAACGAGTGGCCATCATTACTTTAAGAAATGAAGGTCAGTCAGTCCGAAAACTTTGAAAGTGTCCCCAAGTGCAGTCACAAAAACCATCAAGCGCTACAAAGAAACTGGCTCACATGGTTAACAGCAGCTCAGATCAGAGAGCAGGTCAATGCCAGTTCTAGCAGCAGACACGTCTCTAGAACTACTGTTAAGAGGAGACTGTGTGAATCAGGCCTTCATGGTAGAATATCTGCTAGGAAACCACTGCTAAGGACAGGCAACAAGCAGAAGAGACTTGTTTGGGCTAAAGAACACAAGAAAGAACACAATAAAGAAAACTCTTTGAATGAGAAGATGTGTCCAAACTTTTGGTCTGTACTGTATGTCATATATGACAAATTGTGAATGGAATTGCAGATAGGAACTGAGATTGTGAGCAGGGAACCTAACAAACATCAAACCACATGTACTCATGAGTGATCGGTGAACCTAATTTGCACCGAATTGCATCTCATTTGGGGGGGAAATCGGGTAACCTAGCAGACATGAAATGCCACATCATGTTTGTCTTGACAGCAGTATAGATACATATTGTACATGTGACATATTCACGCATTTGTAGTCGTTATACCCTTTAAGACCTACTTTAAAATGCATTTTTATAACGAGTCCTGGCAGGATGTTAGCTAAGACCTAGTCATCCTGAAAATATGAGTAACTCCTAGAGCTTATGCAATAGTGTACATCTGGGCAGAAAAATAACACTTATCAGCCTGTTGATCTAAATCATCTATGATTTTGAAGCATACACCCACATACACATACACAGAGTCTTGCAGGTGCTCACCAAATGGTCAGTGTCATTAGAAAAAGCCTGAGTACATGTCTGTACAATTCGTCTCTTTCTCTCTTTCTCGGCTGGACCGCGGCACACTAGCGATCCTTGTGTGGCCAAAACAACTGCTTCTCAACCTGTGGCTTGAACCCATGACCCCATGTAGTATGGGAAAGTGCTCCACTCAGCTGTCATGCAACCCTCATCTGAGACACAAGTCCCTGCAGGACGGCTCAGCTTTGGAATTAGCATTAGACCCCCCCCCCACCCCCCCCCACCCCCCACTCAAAAAACACACACACACAAAAGCCAAACTATAATCCACAGAATGTCTGTGCTTCCCTATATAAGAATTAATTGCATACAGTACATGAGCCCTTGGCCACAATAGAGTTTCAGAGAGCTGTGTGGATGTTGGAGCACGTGGGAACCAATTCATTGCTCATGCCTGTGTGTAGACCCACTGTTCACTCGTGCAGGAGTGGCTATACTGTACCATGCTGCCCCAGCCTTAGTACTGCTAGGTTCTCACAGTGGCCGGGAGTGAGGAATGTGTGGTATCTGGGACCTCAGAGAGCATGATCAAGCCCAGGCCTGGTGGTTCCCATGTCACTGGGCTGACAGCAGTGTGCTGGCGGTTGTGTGCCCCATGCAGTAGATCAGCTACTGTGACACTCTAGGACTCAGAGAGACAGAGAAATATCTGAACTTATTCAAAAAATACAAAACTCACACCTATACACACATACAGTACATATTGCGCAGTTATAACATTAACCAGTCACAGAAGCACTTCAAAAACTGGTTAAATAAAGAAACAAATCATAAACTGTTGATAATAAATGGTGTTTGTGGAATTGTTGTATAAAAGCAACATTACACTCAAGGTTGTGCTGTATCGTTGTGATGCCTTTTACACTCGGGCTGCACCTCAGTGTCCACATTGCAGGTGTGCTATATCCAGTGGCATAAATTAGATGCAACATGAAGGACACACACATTACAGTAGTGGCCAAAATTATTGAGACAAAAGTGAATTTTGGTGTCAGTATTTTGGTGTCACTCACTCAATCCATGCCTGATTGATTGCTTCCTGACGAATATGTACAGAAGTTTCTTGATTGTGTCCTCCTTCTTCACCATTGTTCAACAGTTTTCTGTTGGGTTTAGGTCTGGAGATGACCCAGGCCATGGGTTCAGAAGCAGAATATCATTGTCAATAATTTAATTAATTAATTTTTCAATTAATTAGCACAGCTCTTCATCTAGAGAGTGATTTGTTTAATATTTTCACATTTTACATAGGGATTTACACAGACATATGTTCCTGACCAGAAAAGACTACTTGAAGCGTCTGGCAAAGCCACACTGTGTTCATTTGATCTGCTGTTGAGTAATCATGAATTTAAAAAAATACATACATTAGCATAGCACATAGTGTTTCATTTTTAAACAATTTGGTATCACCCTTATACATAAATTATTAAACATATCACATTGATATCACATATCAATCTGTGATATTTTGGCAGGAAAAATTGCAAATAGATATAATAATATAAATTGCAAATAATATATAAATTTAATTATTAATTTAATAATCAATAATATTTATAATATTTATATTTACATATATATATAAATTTATATTTATAATAAATGTATATAATTATAATAATTATTAATACATTTTTATATAAATAATTATTTAAATTCACTTATAGTTAACCTGGATTGATCGATTCATTTAATATTTAACCAGCTGTAAGTTGACTAAAAGTTAGGAATAAAAATTTACTTTTATCTTCAATTCACAATTTTTTTTTATTATTTCAGACATCTTTTACATCACCTCTATCTGCCCCAAGACCCCTCCTATACCTTTCTACATTCCCTGTAGAAGAGATTCACAGATGCAGAAGCACAGAAAAACAGAGGAGGGGGTATTTAGTATTGTACACTAATTGGCAAGAGCAGGCACTTACCTTTAATCAGCCATGTGGTAAAGGGGACCAGAGCAGGAGGGGGGCTTGAACTTCAACCCTCCGTCCTCTCATGTGTGCAGCTGACTGCTGTTAATATTTCATAGAATGCTAATAGAGAGGGGTCACTGCACAGGATGGGGCATGCAGGACTTAAGGGACTGTAATTACCCCAATTACACTGCTGTCAGTGTAGGGTCAAATGCACAACACTGGCCATCATCCTGTCTGTCAAATACACATTCAGACAGGTCACGGGCTCTTTCACATCAGACTTTATCAGCAACACATCTGCTGGCAGGAGTCAGTCTAGTCTAGCGTGTAATGCCTTAGATTCAGGTTTTGCACTATATTTCAAGACTTTTTCAGAGATTCTAAAACTCTAAAGTTTTCTTTTGCTTTACTGTAATATAAACACAACACTACAAATTGACAACTTAACCAAATTGACCACAAATGCAGAGATAGTGTAAAGTTTTAAAGAGGAAAAGGAAAAGCACAAGGATCTAATTATAATGAAAGTTTTGATGGGGTAAAATTTGGGAATGCTATAGGGAAGCTACAGGCAACATGGTGGCAAAAGTGTACACTAACGGTGCGCTTTTTTTTCATCTTGCTCCCTTACAAAATCTGACCTATTCTGTCCCCTCCCAGAGACACACTTTTTCAATCCCACCTGCCCCTGCAGCCAGTTTGACATGACCCACATTCTCTCACAGTGACTATTTTTGTTTGTACATGCCTTTTCTTGTTGCATTTTCATGCTCTGTCGCTCCATGGCCAAAATCGTCATTGAAATTACAGTAACCCTAATGAAGATAGAACAGTTACTGAACCTGAACTAATAAATTTGGTAACATCGCACCCAATACACTCCCATGTTATCAGCATGAACTGTCTTTGTCCTGAATATCTGACTGCTGGTGTAAAGTAAGAACTCATTTTCATTTCAGCATTTGGCAGACACCCTTATTCAGAGCAATTTACATTTTGATCTCATGATACATCTGAGCAGTTACAGGGACCTTCCGGACCATAGTCCAAAGCCTTAACAGGTGAGCTAATACTGACCTCTCCACTTACCATTCTGAGACTTTTTATTGGCTTTCTGACAATACTATTCCCAGGCTACACCAGTGATTTTGTCACTGAGCCTTAAATCCTAGTACAGACTTAAGCTAGCAATTCGAGCTGAATCTAAAAGCATTAGTATATAACATGTTGAGATGATGGTTTAGGTGGGTTCCCTGAATATTAATCCCTAATCGAGATGCAAACACATTGCATGGAAGTGATGCTTGCTGTCTCATGCGCATAGCAGTTCAGCAGCCTCTGTGTACAAATACGTTATGTGATTGTGTCCGTTACCGGTCATTAGAGATAAGTCAGTGTACTACTGTACAATGCAGCATACAGCCCTGTTCCTGTAACTGTAGAAATTATCATGGAATTTAGATAGCAACACCTGCAGCCCTGGAGCAATTATACATGGCAACCAAGTTGCAAGTAATCTCATGAACGTGCATAAAGCATAAAGTATAAAGCATAAAGACTGCATAAAGTATCCTGAGACTGTTATCTCACTCCTACAGCTACTGTAAGTCAAATATAAAGTCCATATTTATCTCTCATTTAAGTTCCATAGTGTCCCTGTGAAGGGCAGGGTGGTTTAACTTCAGATTTCATTTTTCCAGGGTATTTTAGTAAATTGTAATATTGTCAATTTAATATAAGTGCAAGTAGAAATCTTTTACTAAATCACCAGCACTACATTACTTTTTCTCCACTATGTTATGTGGCCAGGAAACCAGTAAAAGCATTATAAAATGGGATGGAAATTAAATCTTTTTCATGTGTATGTAAATCTCAGTGTGCATTTGAAAGCATGCAAAATACAGGGTGCATCAGCAAATTTGCGTAGAAGTCATTCTATTCTATTCTGAATAGAAATGCACGGCTGAAAGTGTGCCATTGTCAATTGTGGTGTGTGTTTTCCCAGCGTGTGGGCAACTGTGTGGGTATGTGCATGCACTCTTGTATGTGAGTGTACACTTGCATATACATTCATCTCTTGACATTGTGCACATGGGGTATGAGTGAGTGGCTATGAAATGTGTGTGTGTGATTATGTGTGTGTGTGTGTGTACGATGGGTTGGCATCAGGAGATGGCCCAGTGTGTATGAATGGGGCTGCACATGCTAGGTCAGGTGGCTGAGGCTGCAGACAGGACGTGGTTTGTTTCGCACAGGCACTAATTGGGCCGAGGGTCAACCTTACAAGTTGTGTGTTCAATCCATAGTAAGAGAGCAAAAGAGAAAGAGAGAGAGAGAGAGAGAGAGAGAGAGAGAGAGATCTGAGAGAGATGAGAAGTGGGTGTTCACTCATTTCTCTCGCTCTCAGGCTGTCTGTAGATCACTGGCTGGTAACTGTGTTGCGCACTAATGGAGCTGGCAGGGCGGAATCAATTACTGGCCAGCGTGGATTTTCCCACAGGCAGAAGCTTGGGAAAACCGCAGTGCTGCATGGCCAAGACAGCTGGCACAGTGCAGTCACTGGCAAGAAAGCCAGTGCCCCTCAAACAGGGACCTTTTTCTCTGATAAAATTGTGATGGACGATTATTTTTGTTGCCTTTCTGCCTGGCCACTTGTAAACAGCCTATTTAGCTGCCTCTGTCCTTGCCAGTGCTGAGTAAAGAGAGTTGTTCAGTCTTTATAATTCTGCACTATAAAGTATGTGCTCTGCAAAAGATAAACTCTGGAACACTCTATCCTTTCTTCCCCTCTTGCCATTCTTTTTATAAGCATCACTCTAAAAGCACAGGGTATGGTAAGAAATTTATGATACCACATTATAAAATTTCATTGTCAAGTGATCTGTACTGTGGTTACTTGTCTAACACACAACACACCAAGTTGGGGAATATGAGTTCCACTGCCAAAAAATACAATAAAATAAAATAAAAATTGCATAAAAAAATCTAAATATTTTCTTTGTATTTTTATTTCCCTGGGGCAATAGCAACAGCAATTAATATATGCTTTTAACAGACATCAGTTTAGACCGCTTCCAAAAAGATGAGATGTTGCTTCTTGGTATGAATATCAATGCATTTAGAAATACAAAAGGGGGAAATAATTAAACATAAAATGCAAATTCTTTGGGTGGAGCTTGTGCCACAGGACAAATGTTTTCCGGCATTAGATCCACTTTATTTCTTGTGGTATTCTATGAAGCAATTGAAAAGGCATTAGGTATTAAAGACCCCTTAACATAGCATATCCTACCCGATTTGTAGCGATGGTTCAATTAGGTTAAGTTCAACACATTTTTCAATCAGATATAATGACTCAGATATAATGAAAATGTGTTCTACCAAAAATGTGAACAGAACATTAAAGGTTTAAGCCTATTTTTTACTTCATTCTATAACCTTTTCCCCCCTTTCTACTGCTCCATTGAGGGGTCGCCATAGCAGACCATGCGATCCACAAACACAAATTGGCACAGTTTTTACACCGGATGCCCTTCCTCACGCACCCCTCCCATTTTATCCAGGCTTGGGACTGGCACTGCATCCAATGGCTGGGGTTCGGGCATTGAATGGGAATTGAACCCCGGGCCTTCCGCAGGGCGGGCAAGAAATCTACCACTGAGCCATTGCCTGTCAACAATAATAAAATATGTCTAGAAATAGGTTTAAAATCTATTCTCTTTATGCCTTATTGAGGCAAATCAATTTCTGGATTTGTCCATAGTATTTTACTAATCAATTACAGTACATACAGTGAGCGCTTTGTTATCAGTTCTCATACTCAGCACTAATGTATAGAACATATCAGACACAGGTACAAGTCCATGTGCAGATCTGGTGCTGAGATTGATCAAAATCAGCCCACTAGCACATGCTCAGCGCTAACGTGTGAGAGCATGTCAGTGTGTGGTTTGCGAGTGTGTCAGTGTGTATGTTTGTGTTCTAACAGGAACAATGAGTGAGCATGTGCATGCAACAGATGGATAGATAAAAAGAGAGAGGGAGGGAAAGAGAGAGATATCAAGTGTCAAAGTGTGCATGAGAAGCGGAACTGCAGGGTTTGTTTTCTCAACTCAGATTTATTTCAACCAGACTCCCTGAGGACTTGTTTTACAGATCACACACACATACACACACGCACTTATAGGACTTCACTACATATAGGCTATACATATATATATATATATATATGTATATATAGAATGTTGCTGATGTTGTACTGTATATCTATTCGCAATCGCCTGAAAAGTTGATAAAAAATATATCTAATAACCTGTAATCATTTTAAATATTTCCACCAAAACAGAAAGGTTTTTGTTAAGTTCTAAAAATAGTATCTTGCACTAGTAAGCTATTCATATGTTAGTTAAATATCACACCATTAGGTATCTTTTCCTTTAGAAATTCTTAACTTCAACAGGTGACATTGAGCATTTGCGATGTTTTACAGATGGTTGTTATGAAGACTGAAAGCAAAATGTCTGATATCACAATTCCTATCATTTTCCTCATCATGTCAAAAGCCTGATATTTTATGATAATGTTTGAAAAAAATTCACGTTTTTATTGCTGTGCTGTAATGGAAAAAACACTGTCTCTATTGGCCCCATTGTTCTAATAGGATTGGATCCTTGCAAACATTTGCAGTGGGTAGCAGACATTACTATTTTTTTTTAGGAGGAATTAAAAATGCAGGGATTTCCCATGTTTTAGTCCATGCAAGTTAGGACGATGACATAATCGTTTTCATCACATAGCAAAACCATTTCTGGGGAAATTTCAATGTTTTTTTAAATACTTTTGTTTAGTTTGTGTTACTTACTTTGGAAAAATGTATGCACTCCATTTATGCTTGGTAGCTCCCTCTTTGCCTCTCCTACCTTTATTTCTATCTGTGATATCTGAAGGGTAGATACACTATATCCTGAAGTAAAACCAACTCGAATCAGTTCATTATTAAAGACATTGGGATACATTATTATAGTCTTAATAAAGCAATCAGTATATGAAGTCAGTCATGATTATATAAAAGAGTCGTTCAAGTCAAACTGGGACTTTTGATTGTGCTGAATAACAGAATACAGTTATAAAAGTAAAAACTATTTTTTTCCAGTGCTACTCTAGTGCACTTACAGTCAATTTTAATGTTTTTTGGTGGAAAAACATAATAAAAATCATCTGATGGTAGCAGGTCTTAGTATTAGGCAAATACAACCTCAGACAAACAACAACAAAAAAATTGTTCCCCATCCTGTCATTATTTATGTAACAAAAAGCTGCTGTAAATGAACGTAATCATTTTCTGTATGACTTTATCAGTCACTCACATTTTGGAATTTTGGAGGAATTTTGGCCCGTTCTTTTTCACAACATTGCTACAGTTCATTGAGGTTTTTGAACATTCGTTTATGCACAGCTGTCTTAAGGTCCCACCACAACATTTCACCTGGGTTCAAGTTTGAACTTTGACTAGGCCATTCCAAAATCTTGATGCGTGTATATTACAGCCATTCAGAAATCCTAAACATTACTGCAGACCGAGTACACTCCTTCATGGGAGCAGTATTCCTTAATAGCAGTGGCCCCTTTCAACAGAATAAATGCCGCCTGACACACTGAAGAAAGTGCTCAGGAAGGGTTTAAGAAACATGATGAAGAGTTTAAGGTTGTTCAGTTGTCCTCCAAATCCCCTAAGCATCTTTAAAAGAGCTGATAAAGGATCTGCTGCTGACGTTTTGGTGCAAGATACCACAGTACAGTGGAGTCCATGTCTCAGTGGTTCAGAGCTGTTTTAAGGCACATGAGGGAAGTGCACAATATTAGGCAGGAATTATCAGTACATTTTCAAACACAGACACACACAGACGCACACACACACACACACACACACAAAACACAACACACACACACACACACACACACACACACACACACACACACACACACACACACAGATGTGACAAGTTTAAGAGAAAGACAAAGAAAGTGTAAGAATTACTGTGTCTGTAAATTCACTGTGGATTGAACAGCTTGCTCTGTGCAGCATTGAATGTAGTTTCAGCAAGTAAGAGATTAATGTGTGAACGTGTTTCACTGTCACTTGGAGGGTGGTGAGAAAGAAGTGGTGTATTTGCTTAACATGGTAGGGGAGGTGAGTGCTCTTTGTTTATTTCTCTGTGGGCCCTGGTGTCTGTGTGTGTGTGTGTGTGTGTGTGTGTGTGTGTGTGTGTGTGTGTCTGTGTGCGTGGTGTGTGTGTGTGTGTGTGTGTGTGTGTGTTTTTGTGGGGACCGACTGCCTCCATAACAACCATAATGCGTTTTAAATTTGCTCGGTCTGGTAAAGGAAAATTATTTTCTATTGAAAATTTCCAAATTTCTAAATATTTTGTTTTGGAAATATTTCAATGTAGACCAAAAAATTTTTGCATCAGTAACACACAAGCAAAGATGTGACTCACAAGTAATATGTGTCTGTGTGAGGGTGTCTTGTTGACACAGAGGCCAAGGTGGGATATAAAGGTTAAAGATCACCAGTTAGTTTAGAGTAGACTGAGGTGTGAGACTAGAGACTAGTGTGTGTGTGTGTGTGTGTGTGTGTGTGTGTGTGTGTGTGTGTGTGTGTGTGTGTGTGTGTGTGTGTGTGTGTGTGTGTGTGTGTGTGTGTGTGTGTGAGAACTCCTCATATCCTTCAGCTATGATGAGAAAACAGATTAAGCACATGAAGCTGGACAATATTCAATTCAATTCATGTTGTTATTTAAAGAAATGTCACATGAGAGGGAGTACTTTTGTGCTGGATATCAGCACGTCTGTGATGCGGTCATAGGCACAAGGAGACAGAATTTCAACTCAGTTAACTTCCAGGTTGTGGGTTAAATGAATTGCTCCCCTCCTAACTCCCCCACTGGCTACTGTTCACATTATTATTTCTCTCAGGACTGCTTTTTTATCCTCCGATACAGCAGGTGGCAGTATGCACCTAGTTGGTTTGCAAGCCACCATTAAACACAAGAGAAGAACAATCAATCTTCACGTTATGGCTAGTGTTATTGATATTTCAGAAAAAATGTCAAGCGCGATGCCTTCTTCTTTTATCGTCTATGGCTATGTTATATCCTCTATGGCTATATTCTTCTTATTATTTGTCTTTTGTTTGTTTTTCCCTTTCAGGGGTCGCCACAGTGATCATCTGCTTCCATCTAACCCTATCCTCTGCATCCTCTTCTCTCACACCAACTAACTTCATATCCTCTCTCATTGCATCCATAAATCTCCTCTTCCTCTCGACCTTCTGCCTAGCAGTTCCATCCTCTCCTGTGAACATGTCCAAATCACCTCAATCTGGCCTCTCTGACTTTATCTCCAAAACATCTAAGAGGGGTTGTCTCTCTGATGGACTAATTCTTGATCCTATCCATCACTGTCACTCCCAAAGAAAACCTCAACATCTTCATCTCTGCCATCTCCAACTCTGCCTACTGTATGTTGTTCACTGCCACTGTCTCTAAGCCTCAGAGCTCACTGGTCTCACCACTGTCTTGACTATATATCTATGGGTATTTTGGAGGAGACAGACGTTTCTGAGTACCCTGCATCATTCCCAGAACCACCTTTTACAGCAGACTGCCAAGCTTACTAAACAAGGAACGATTGTGTTCTCACTGATCAAAATGACAGAGAGTTTGGGATCAAGTGTTCTCGTAAATGATCTCACGGCCCTAATGTTAAAACTCCCTTAAATTGGGAGCTAGTGTGCTATGTAGGGTAAATCACCACAATTCGAGATGACTTAGAAGCAGTTATTAAGTGCACAAAGTGTTGTATAAAATGAAATTACCAGATGTGTTTCTTGCTAAAATATGTCCATCACAGGTTTTGATTGTGGATTTTGTCATTTTATGGATTTCGCCAATGCTGCGACTATATATAGGGTATACAGTTAAATGTCCCAGTGCTGTTACCGTCCATTATCACCATTCATTCACATACCGTCCATTGTTAGCGTCATTATCATTATCATATACTCATGGAATGCCTCTGGTCCAATCAGATAACTTGGTCAAAACTAATTGTTGTCTAAAGTGTATTACACCAGAGGCCAAGGTGGGATGTAAAGGTTCCCGGCACCAGGACATTGGCAGCGGATGCTGCGGGTGCTTTGGGTTGCGGGGTTGGGCCTTCGTGGATCTGGCTTGTTTGACTGGCACATCCCATGGGTGCTTGATTGGAGCTGACCTTTGGTCCCCGTTGGCATGGTTGAGTCTTGGGTGCTATCTCTATCTTGTCACCAGGTTACTGGTATATAATTGATATTTATTTGTTAATGTGTTAGTGGTGTTAATGTTATGGCTAAACAGGGTATGCTCTCATAGTCGTACTGTAAGTACATCTTACTCTGCATAGTTCTCCACAATTATTATTTTTATGCATTGCATTATCCTCACATTCATTTATTTACCAACACCTCCTGCTCTCTCCTCTAATCTCTGTCTGGCTTTCTTGCACTGATATCCCCTCTCATTGTGTGTTCTTTGCAGTTCTTTGCACTCCTCCATCTGACTCCAGTCTACTGATTTTCCCCCCCATTGGTCTAGTTTCTCCTGTTATTCTCCTCTGATCTTCTGCTCCTTTTTTTCTCAATTCTTTCTTCTTTTTTCCACTGATCAACGTCTTATTCTCTTGCACTGATCTCCCTCCTGCACTCATTTACTGATCTCCTCCTCCCCTCCACCCTGCTCTCTTCCACTGATCTCCTGACTCCTACTGGTCTCTTCAGTTCTCTTTCTGATTTCAGTCCTTTTCTCTTCCACTTCAGTTTCATCTCTATTTCTGTTTGCTTGATCTCCTGCCTTCACTCTTCCACTGATTTCCTTCCCCCTGTTTCTTTCCTTCTGTTGTTGACTTCAGGTTTACTTTCTGCTATCTTACACCAAGTTCCTCTCTCCAGGGCTTAGTGGTTAGCCCTGTCGCCTTACATCTCCAGGTCCTGGGTTCGATTCCTGTGGCGGGTCTGTGGGCAAATGCGGGCGTGTTCTCCCCGGGCTTAGTGGGCTTTCTCCAGTTTCCTCCCAAAGATGTGTAGATTAGGCTAATTGGCGTTCCCAAATTACCCATTGTGTGCATGTGAATGCTGACTGGAGGTCCCACCATGGTCATACAGAAATGGGAGTAAATACAATGGTCACCAGTGACCTCCATGGTTCCTGGTTGGACTACAGAGGTTCCTAGATGGATGGATGGATGCACATAATATTTTTGTTTTTTTAAACCTGTCCCCAGTCGGTTGGGATTTCATTGAAGTTAAAATAATTTCATTCACCAAACAACTCATCAGACAAAACATTAATTCTTCAGTAATGTGATAATGTGGTCACTTTTCCTGTCATCACTATGAGGCTGATTTTTGTCTCTGGAAAATTATCTCCTCCAGTTTTTTACTGGTTCCTGTCTGAACCAGTTCTTCCTTTTGTGCATGTTTAAGCAACAACAACAAAAAAAAACTGTATCGGTGTCATAATACTAAACAAAAAATCTCAGAAATGTGTAGTATATACAGCATGTGTGTTGATTAATCATGAAAATTTTGTGAAGGGAAACGCCTTGCAACTTCCAGTTTAAAGGAACGGAATGTGCTGCTACACTGACTATCTCGGATGCATTGTGCTGGGGTGATGTTTCTCATATCTCCGCCTCTTCTGCACTCCTCCATCGCTCAATAGCTTGTCTCCTCCTGGCTCCTGCAGTTGCTAAGCGTCAGGTATAGAGTGTCATGATGGTGTGCACACAGGATGCGGCAGGCCAAATGAGCGCGCCTGCCGGAGTTGACACAGTAAACCAATCCCTGTGAGCCGCTGCGCCTAGGGGCTTGTGGGATTGATGGGGGAAGTGGCTGACAAACACACACACACACACACTCACACGCACGTGCATGCACTGACACACACAAGCATGAACACACCCACACATTGAATGCTGGTGGTGGGAGGGAGAGTGCTGGCTGAGAGACACTCACACGGAGATTGGGTTACAGCTGAATTAGATCAGAGCTGTGGGAACCGGCACCTCGTCAGGCACACACACACACACACACACACACACGCACACACAGGCACACGTGTGCACACATGGCTACACACACGGCTGTGCTGTGTACATAAACATGCACTGACAGATTGCAGACACACAATCAAACACACACACCTCACACATAGCCACAGGCATGGAGACTTATACAATTATATATGTGTGTATGTGTGTGTGGTTAGGAATTGTTGGATCTGTGTATGAACAGACTTAGGGTTTGTAAACTTGAGGTGTTTGCTAGATAATGCTTCGGGATTAATCGTTAAACAAGTAAATAACACAACAATGATGTGATGTGAAGAGACGTGAAAGTTTAGATCAGCTCCTGATGTTTTCACAAACAAACGTTAAATGACTGTCCCAGCATGAGAGGAACACAATGTTCAAGGCTGACCTGTGTGAACAAGACCGGTGTGTGTGATTCTGGCCAAACGGATGATTCCCAACAGAATCATCTGTCTCGTCCACCAGGTGTAAGTGTCCAAGTAATATTCTGTTTCT
Source organism: Clarias macrocephalus (assembly GCA_011419295.1). NCBI lineage: Eukaryota > Metazoa > Chordata > Actinopteri > Siluriformes > Clariidae > Clarias > Clarias macrocephalus. The sequence continues at coordinate 116,465 of JAAGKR010001451.1, forward strand.
CTTCTTCGCATCTTTTCACATGCTGAAATGCTGAACCTGGCAGCCGCGGCTCAGAGACTCAGCTGATCTCACACAGCTGAACACAGAAAGCTGTGTATCCTGTCCAAACTCTGAGCAGCACAACCTGTCCTCATGCTGAAAAGTCCGGTGCAGTGACGGCATCCAGTAAAGCCTCTGGCCAAAATATTGAGTCATTTATTTATTTATTTATTTATGATGTTTCAAGAATGTTATTACTTTTATTATGCTTTATTATGGTATGTTGAACTTACATTTTAATAAAAAAGAAACTCATTTTTTAAAATATTTGTAGTGCTTTTAATTATATAAATAGTTTTATACTGTTTAGACTCTGTCTATCTATCTGGATGTCTGTTTATTGTTTTGCACTTCATGTTGCAATTAAAACCTTCACCAAATAATACTTTTAGACTTTTAGCCTTATTTCTTATAACTTTATAATATACAAAATGTATAATATATAATCAACTTATGTTAAAATATTTATGCATATTATTCAACATGTTTCTTTTAAAAAGACAGTTAAGATTCATAACTAATAAGTCTTGTCTGCCATATTACTACTATCATTACTAATACCACTCAAATTATTATTATTATTATTATTGTTGTTGTTGTTGTTGTTAGTTGAATAAATAAAAGTTGAATAAAACCAGGGAAATGAGCAGAATCTCTAATGAGACATGTCTCCAGGTAATGCATGGTTCTGAAGCCCAGTTAACACACACACACACACCACACTCGATATGAAGCACGTCCTCTCTCTGACCCTGAGGTTCCAGTGATGCCATACACTCACAGAGCAACAGGAGGCCCAAAGAGAAGAGAAAATGAGTGCAGCCATTCAGGAGTGCCTCTGAATGAGCAGCCGTCACATTCCTCATCAGCAGCTGCAGCTGTGACCACGCCATTACCTGATGTCCCTTAATAGAGCCAGCTACAGTTTAGAATGAGAAACAGCCACACACTATAGTGGAGAGAGAGAGAGCGAGGTATAGAGAGGGAGAGAGAGCATAAACGGTGACGGTGCTTGCCGGATCCGGTTTCAGGGTGCTGGAGACCCAGACGCAGGCTCCGAGCCTGGGAACAGAAAGCAGAGAGAGTCCTGTGTCAATAAGGAACAGTGGTCGGCTACAATGGGGCCAACTCCACATAACAGCACTGACAGACACCCTCACAAAGCAAAGCCCTCCATTCTCACACAGCCGAGAGAATGGGCCAGTGTGTGGGTGCCTGGGGGCATGTTTGAACAGCAACACACACACTCACACAGCACAGCATAGCACAATATATAAACAAACATACATACAGTCACTGAGGCCTCTGAATCTTAGACAAATGAATACAGACGACTACATCGTAGACACACACACAAAAAGTACAAAAAAAATTCTCCCTTTATACAAATGACATCATTTCACATAATTTCCAACTCAGGCACTTGGATAAAAAAAAAATTCACATATAATAAATTACCTCACCACATGGATTTAGAGTGCTTATAATATAAAATATAATAATAATAATAATACTAATAATAATAATAATAAGAAGAAGAAGAAGAAGAAGAAGAAGAAGAACATTTAAAAGGCACTTTCTCTGATTGTTGAAAGTTTTACTCTGAATATGAAAAAGTGTACAACTAGGAGATGTTCTCAGTCTGAAACATCACTAAAGATCAAATCATAGACTGCCACCTGGTGTCTGATTCTGAAATTACTCCACTTGTCACTTCCTACAATTTAGAGATTGGAGACTGCAGTTGTGACCTCCCACCTCTCAGAACAAAAATGTGTCCAGAAATGTCTGGGAAGAAAGAGCCCTGGGTGGCAAAAAGATGAAGTTCCTGCTTGACCTACCGCACTGAGGAAAGCAAACACTGTTAAGTGATCTCAGAACCATCCATCTTCTAAAGTGTGAATTTACATTTAGTTTTGATTATAATGTGCATTCGCGATGGCTTTGTTTCAAGAACGCCATGCATCATTTATTTCTGTCCAATGTACAAAAAAATTTTAAGATATTTGTGGCAGACACCTTTATCCAATGTGACTTACATTTTATCTTATTAAACTTCTGAGCATTTGAGGGCCTTGCTCAAGGGCCCAACAGTGGCAACTTGATGTTGCTGTGGTTTGAACCTGGGACTTTCCTAACAGTAGTCCAACCTTAACCACTGAGCAAAAAAAGCTCCCCAATTTTGCATTAGTTACAGGAGACTTGAACCAGTCTTTTCTCTTCTCTATTCTTTTTCTTTTATTATTATTTTAACATGTATATATATATTTTATCTTAGCATATATATATATATATATATAACCACTGTGCCGCTTTACACACTAATAGTATTTCCTTTTTTAAATTCAATTAGTGTTTTATGATGTCAATTATAAAAATTAAATAACTCAATTTATTCATCTTCTATACTTTTTATCCTGTGTACATGGTCGTGGGGAGTCTGGAGCCTATCCCAGAAGATGTAGGGCATGAGGCGGGGTCCATCGTCCATCGTAGGACACACGCAATGGGTAATTTGGAAACACCAGTTAACCTAATCGGGATGTCTTTGGACTATGCAAGGAAACCAGAAAACCCAGATGAAACCCACAAAGCAAGAGGAGAACATGCAAATTCCATGCAAACAGGCCCGAGGCAGGACCCTGGAGGTGCGAGGCAAAAAGATCCTGTCCACTCTGTTCCCTCTAATTTCTGAGTGAAGATTTTGCCTTTGAGATAACTTTTTATAAAAAAATTTTTAAATAAAAGTTGCATTTCACTGTTTCTGGCACTAGATGGCGACTGACTACAACAGCCGACTAGGTGGATTATATAAAGCATGTTTTCTATTTTTAAGACACTTTGAAGCAGCAGAATGCAGAGTATATATTAACAAATTAAGTGCAACCTTTTCAGGGATTTGAGGTAATATGAACGATATCAAGTCAGTACATTCTGACATGCGAAGTATACTAGTAGTCATTTAACAAGCAAGCTAATAAAACTTTGAAATTACCCATTAGACAAAATGTGTTTTCCAGACTCCCATATAAGTAAAGAATAAAACACAACAGAACAAACTACAATGGGTTGATATATAAAAATGATATATATAAAAAAAGCCTGATGAATCTGAGTGTTTTTTAATAGGCAGCACAGTGGCTCAGTGGTTAGCACTCGCACCTCCAGGGTCTGGGTTCGATTCCCACCTTTGGTCTGTGTGCATGAAATTTGCTTGTTCGCCTCATGTTTGGTGGGTGTGCTCTGGTTTGCAGATTAGGCTATCTGGTATTCGCTAATTGCTCCAGGCCTTGAATACAGGATTAGAATAGACATTGAATGAGAGTGTTTTCCAATAACTGTGTGTCACACTGTTTAATTCTCTGATACCAGAGCAGTTTCCTATGATTTTTATGTTTATTATGATTGTCATGCTTTAAACCATTTATGGGTATATTTAATGTCCACAAGACTGTTCCTATTATCACTTATACTGTAAAATACATAAACAGTAGTTTTCCCTCATTGCTCTTTTATTTATTTATTTATTTATTTATTTTTTTACAAGTTAATATGTTACAGAGAAGCCACAGCTGGCCTGAAAACTTTCCCATGGGTGAACATTTTCTAACTGCTACAAAGTGCTGACACTTCAAACCTGCTCCATAAAGGTTTAATTCATGCTAGTTAATGTTTCCGATAAGGCTTTTGTTAATGTTAATTAAAGATGAGATGTTAACCGTACAAAAAATTAAAACATCACTCTGACTTACTTATCGTCTACACCATTTTAACCTGAATTCAGGGTTGCATTGGGCCTGGAGCCTATCCCACTGGACTTAGGGCACAAGGCGAGGTACACCCTGGACAGGGGGCCAATCCATCACAGGACACACAAACACAGACTACAGGCAATTTGGAAGCGCCAGTTAGCCTAATCTAAGTCTTTGGACTGTGGGAGGAAGTCGGAGTACTGGGAGAAAACCCACCACCACAGGGAAAACATGCACACAAACAACCCCCATGCACACAGAAAAGGGAATCTGGGACACTGGAGGTGCAAGGGGACAGTGCTGACCACTACACCACCATGCCCCATAATGATTTTCATTATACATGTTCTCTTTATTAAGTGGCATTGTTTAAACTTACGCTTATTATTGGACTTGGATTATGAAGATTGTCTGCTATAAGCAATTCTGTGTAAGCTGTTTCTATAAGAACTTGTTAATATAAACCTGGGATTTGGCTTACGGCTAGCACTAATATCACAGCTGCTGCTGTAGATAAAATCTAATCTAATCTTATCAGTCAGATTTGAGAAGTCAACAGGACACATATACTGTGCGTATACACATACTGTGTGTGTGTGTGTGTGTGTGTGTGTGTGTGTGTGTGTGTGTGTGTGTGTGTGTGTGTGTGTGTGTGTGTGTGTGTGTATACCACTTATCAGGGTAATTGGAAAAAAGTGCTCAGAAATGAGGTCTACCTGAATGAACACCATGACTGACCAGGTTATCTCAACAAGGGATTTATTTTTCACTGATGGCACAGGCATTTTCCAAGATGACGTTGCCAGAATTCATCAGGCTCAAATTTTGAAAGAGTGTGTCAGGGAACATGAGATATCATTTTCATACATGGATTGCTCACCAAGGAGAGTGGATCTTAACCCCATGGAGAATCTTTGGGAAGTGATGGAGAAGGGTTTCAACAACTTTCTGACTCTCACATTATCAATACAAGATCTTTAAGAGCAATTTATGGTACTCTGGATGGAAATAAATAGTCTGACAAGCTTATAAAAATTATGCCGTGGTGAACGTGTGCCATAATCAAAACAAAATGTGGGTAAAAAAAATGAGTGTGAGTTTTTTTTGTGTGTTTTTCTTAATGCCGGGCAGTGTATATATCCATTATCCTGTGTAGAACTCAACTTTTTTTTTTCTAAAGAGCTGTTTTGAAGCTCATATGTTCTAGTCCTCATCCTGTTTGCAGGAGTTGACTCTACCTAAACCCCGGTTCATCCAAAAATGGGCAAATGGGCAGAGGGAACGGAGCATGGCTATTGGTTGGAACATGTCTACTTTCCTCAGTTACCACAAGGTAGTTTACCTTTAGCTAAAATGCTAAGGTGGCTAACGTTCATTTATATAAAGTAAGTAAAGTCTTTATTTTGTCACATATACATTACAGCACAGTGAAATTCCTTCTTCGCATATCCCAGTGTAACTGGGGTCAGAGCACAGGGTCAGCCATGGTACAGCACCCCTGGAGCAGTTAGGGTTAAGGGCCTTGCTCAAGGGCCCAACAATGGCAACCTGGGAATTGAACCGCCAATCTTCCAATCAGTAACTCAGTGCCTTAGCCCTCTGAGTGGTAAGTTAACCTACGACGTTCGATGGTTAGCTGAAGTTATGCATAGCAGAGAGTTAGCAGTTTGGCACCTGCAATGCAACTGTCACTCAAATAGGCCACACCCCTAATTATGTATCATTTTAATGCTTAATGTAATTTATCTAATAAGTTACATAAACATTCACCCCCACCACCTCCAACATATACAGTTGTCATGAATGGAAAATCTAGTTATGGAGACCTAAACCAGCTTTTGAAACCATTTTTTATTTCCGTTTAGGGATTTAACGTGTCTATGGGGATTGACTCACTTTTAGAGACAGCTCCTAGTGGTTATTTGAGGAAGTACACGTTTTTGCACTTCCACGTTGGATTAATATTATTATTTTAGAACTGAAGGTTGCCCCCTGGAGGAAACTGGAGTACCTGTAGGAAACCCAGAAAGCACAGAACGTGCAAATAGTCCATTCATACAGACCAGAAAAGAGTTTCTAACCTCCCACCCTGGAGAAAACAAGACGTGAAATGGTGGAATGATATGATGAGACTAATTGCAGGTCCCAAACGGAAGGATTACAAATCAGAATTTTCACCTCAGAGATTCATTCAGAACGTAATTGATTTATGTAAGCTATTCACAAGCTTCAGATTTTATTTGTTTTAATTATTAAATCATTGCTGTAAATCAATGTGGTTAAGAAATATGATGGGCTAAACCAGTGCTTAATGCAAATTTCTAAATGATTATTACAAACAATAGTTCCCATATTTGCAAATAGAATAAGATAACAGAATGCACATCTAGCTAATTAATTGTAATGAGTCTTGTAGGCAAGTAACCAGGAGATATCCATGGGTTGAAAGTCACGGCTCTGAGTATTGAGTGTTTTGTCTTTCTTTTTTCCTTTTTTTTCTTCTTGTTCTTCTTCTTATTTACAGAATTATAGTTATTGATTTAGTGTCTAAATGAATAAATTCGAGAAAACCAATCCATAGTGCTTGTTTTAAAATCACCACTAGATGGCAGCACTTGATGTAGTTTTGCCATAGATTCATTGTATAAAGAAAACAACACATTGAAGGCTGAGCCTAGCATTCATGATTTTGCACTATTGAGCTGTTTTAAATCAAGTTCTATGAGGGACTATATGCGTTTAGCGGTTTAGATGTTTTCTATACGGCTTATAGCTCACAGTTAAGGGTGATTATATTTGTGCAAATCTGTCTAAATATTTTTGTTGTTGCTGTTGACATCACAGCTATGTCAAATGTTACTTAAATCATCTATACCGCCTTATCCTGTATTCAGGGTCGCGGGGGGGGGGGCCTGGAGCCTGTCCCAGGAGACTTGGGGCACAAGGCGAGGTACACCCTGGACAGGGTGCCAATCCATTGCAGGGCACACACATACACACTCTCTCGACAATTTGGAAACGCCAATTAGCCTAATCTGCCCAGGGGAAACCCACCAAGCACGGGGAGAACATGCAAACTCGATGCACAGAGGTGGGAATTGAACATTGCCGGAAATCGAACTTCTGATTTCCGGAAGATCGAAGACTACAGCACTAACCACTGAGCCACCGTGTGAAATGTTATCACTTACCAATATGAATGGTAAACAAATGAGAGAAAGTGTGTGAAAGAAGATAATATGTTGCAAAAGATAAAATGATTGAGGACTGAATGAGTCATTAGCTTAGAGTTTGGAGTTATACACTGTGTGGTGGTACCTCTATTGCAGGACATAGTCCATTTACAAAAGAGAATTGTTGAAGCATATATCGTTAACATCAGTATCTTTACTTTTGCTCCGCGTTGGACTGTCCAGGATGTACCCCGCCTCGTGCCCTGAGTCTCCTGGGATAGGCTCCAGGCCCCCTCGACCCTGAATACAAGATTAAGCGGTATAGATGATGAGGGAGTTGAGTGAGAGAGTATCTTTACCCTGAGTGTAGGGAAATTCAGTGCATCGGGGTGCCATCCTAATTCAATGTCATCTCTTATGACTGGCAATAAAGAACTCAGGGATGATAGCAGGATGCCAGTGCGGTCAGGTGGTTCTTGTTGCAAATACCGCAAAGTTGTCAGTATCTGTAAATATGGGTCCGCAGGGATGTAGGCCTTGCTTGATTTCACAATGATGATCTCTTCAATGTTGGCTACTGTTCAGCATGTTTTGTTTCAGGAGATGGCACATAGGATTTTAAATCATAAGTCGACCATCATCATTAACTGAAAATGCATTGTAAGCTGGCAGTTATTTTTTTCTGCAGTGGAAACATATTCATTGTTAGATGTCCAGAAACATTACCTGCTCTTTATCCAGCCTTAAATTGTTAGATTTGGGGGAGTCTGTGCTCATGATGGAGTCTTGTGCTTGGTTAAATAGTCCAGTGCTTTATTAAAACCTGGAAGGATAGTCCTGAGTTGTCAGCTTTCTGGTAGGAATGTATCAACGTATCAAAACATTAATGACTGTGATTGGAGATCATTTAAGCACTTAGATGAAATTGGATCATTAAAAAAAATCTGCTGTAGAAATAGTGAAAGTAAGAGCATTCCCACACATACGCACAATGCAAGCACACAGAATTGGGACTAAACAGCTGTGTGGCTATTAGAAAACCACTTGTTAGTGAGACTAATGAAAAAAAGGCTTCAGTTGGCTAGGGCGTGGCCTTTAGAGCAATGGAAAACATTCATGTGGTCTGATGAGTCCAGATTGACCCTATTTCAGAGTGATGTGCGTGTCAGGGTAAGAAGGGAAGAGCATGAAGCGATGAAACCATCATGCATAATGTTCATTGTACAAGCCTCTGGACACAGTGTTGTGATCTGGGGTTGGTCAGGTTAAGGCTCAGTTATATTGTATGGCAATAAAATGAAGTCAGCTGATGACCTGAATGCACTGAATGACCAGGTTATCACATCCATACATGTATTTTTTCTACCTTGATGGCATGGATGGCATATTCAAGGACTCAAATTGTGAGAGTGGTTCTGGGTGGTGAGTGGTTCATTCATAAGGAATGATTTTCATACAGGGACTGGACACCACATTGTGCAACCTTTTTTGCTTCTGGCTGTGTGGTGCAAGGTAGACTTCTCACCGTCCCACCATGCTAAAGGTCCAAGTTGGATTTCGTGCCAATGCCCAAACCCAGCCACTAGGTTGCAGGGCATCATCAGTGCCAATCTTAAGCCATTATAAAAAATGGAAGGGTTGTGTCAAGAAGTGCATTTGGCATAAAACCTGTGGCAAGT
>JAAGKR010001452.1:0-29265 GCA_011419295.1 Clarias macrocephalus
TTTAACACATCTTAACCAGGGGTGTCAATAATTATGGAGGGCACTATACAGTACAGACCAACAGTTTGGACACACTTTCTCATTCAAAGAGTTTGAATTTGTATTATGGCAAGAAAAAAGCAGCTAAGTAAAGAAAAACGAGAGGCATCATTACTTTAAGAAATGAAGGTCAGTCAGTCCGAAAAATTGGGAAAACTTTGAAAGTGTCCCCAAGTGCAGTCACAAAAACCATCAAGCGCTACAAAGAAACTGGCTCACATGCGGACCGCCCCAGGAAAGGAAGACCAAGAGTCGCCTCTGCTGCGGAGGATAAGTTCATCCGAGTCACCAGCCTCAGAAATCGCAGGTTAACAGCAGCTCAGATCAGAGAGCAGGTCAATGCCACACAGAGTTCTAGCAGCAGACACGTCTCTAGAACAACTGTTAAGAGGAGACTGTGTGAATCAGGCCTTCATGGTAGAATATCTGCTAGGAAACCACTGCTAAGGACAGGCAACAAGCAGGAGAGACGCGTTTGGGCTAAAGAACACAATAAAGAACACAATAAACTCTTTGAATGAGAAGGTGTGCCCAAACTTTTGGTCTGTAAACTTTTTTTTTTTATTTTTTTTTTACAAACAACTAATATAACAAGTAAACGGACAATTTCGAGTGCAATTGTATATGGTTGTTTAGAACGGTGTTAATAACAAGATTACTATCCTGTACTGTAATTCTTTGTGGATTAATACAGTAGTTACATACAACAAAAAGTTACATACAATTTCTGGTTATTAAATCAAACTTAGAGTTTGTAAGATTCAAATGTACATTAATGGAAAGATCAGGTTATACTTTATTATTGAGTATACAATCGGAGGGGTGGTCTTAGTTTGTGAGCTTAGTGTGCAGTAAAGTATGTCAGGCAAGAGGCTTAGAACTTTGTAATTGGAAGTAAATAGTAACATTAAAAATATTGTTCAGCAACTACATAATAATTATTCACTCTATATATTCCTCCAAATAATTTATCAAGTTTTGCACAAGTGACAGCAGGTTTGTGAATTAATTGTTTTAATTTTTACATGTTTTTATAGCCCCTTGTTTTTGCCATGTGTCTGAACATTAGTGTCCACAGAGAGATTGATGGACGATCAAAGATAAAATAGATAGAACCATCAGAGAATCTGCATTACAATATTTGAGGAGATTCTTTTCACATGCTCTCTGGATTACATTCATTTGTTCATTCATTCATCTATTCATTTTTCAAGCATGCACCCTGTGGGGATTTGCTACTATTTAAGGCCAAGGCATCAAAGTGTCTGTTCCATACCTGCTTCCCAAGACAGCTACTACAGTAAGTTTCAGTCTGCATTTTGATAAAGGACACATTTCTTTGGGAAACAGTGAAACTACATTGAACAAGACGTTCAGGAGACATGATTAGATTTGCAGGGTTTTTATTTGGATGAAGTAACTAAACTAATATTTGTTTATGTGCAGCAATAATTTGAGTCCTGGAATGTACCAGGGCCATCAGGGAAGACAAACTAGATATATCCGTGATATAACCTCGTCATTCAGTACGTTCAGATCAGCAGCAACTTCATTGTATTTTCACATTATGTTTCTGTACACTTTTTATAATACAATAATAATTAAATAAAACAACTGTACAATATCTTTTGGCCTTTTATCAGTACTATATATGATTCTTACATACTGTATGTAACATTTATTTTTAATACTTAGAACTTGGAAAAACTCATTTTTGTACAGTTCTTTTATGGGACAAAATATCTTTTCTTTTTTTTTTCTAGTCATAAAAAACAAAAACAACTCTTATTTATGCTCCCCAGGTGAAATCAACATGAGACTGCACAGATTGCACAATTTCAAGTAAAGTGTAAACAGACGTATATAATCATTATATATTTCTCAAGTGGCATTAGCCACACTGTTGCACAGACAGCTATGTTAAGCAACCATGTCATTATAGCCTTACGTTTGTGACTTCAGAAGAATTACCAAGTGAGTCTGGCTTTCTACAGACAGCTATTTATTATCCAATGTAGCACTATTACGTACATCTCTGAAGGGCCGTGCACCATCACGATTCGTCGGTGTTCAGCAGTGCCTCTAATGCATCTGCCTGGCTGTTGTGCACCGTTTTAGTAGAAGAAAATTATTCAACAGAATGTTCAACTCAAAAATTAAGGTGAAGTGGATTATTTTTCTGATACTGGACATTTGTGCTGGGGTCAGTGAGTTCTACTCTTCAACAGGTAAATAAATGAAAGTATATTTTTAAATTTTCTAAGAAATAGAGACATGTTGGGTCAAGTGATTTTTAATAAGCATACTTGTAAACCATAAGACTACATTAACAATATTATATTTAAGTGTATATAGACATACCTAAAACTGTAATGCATGAGTGTTTCTCTAGGATAAATAAGCAAAATGTGGTGGATGATGTGATTTGAGAGTGATCAAACAATATACTGTACTGTACTTTAGTTATATAAAATATTATCAGAGATTTATTTTCTTATTTAAAAAACAAGAAGTAAGAAGCAACATATAACGAGTAATTTAAAACCACTATTTAGTCATGATAGATTGACAATATTTTTATCAGTTGAAGAAATGAAAGCAAATTCTGGTTTACAGACCATATGACCCAGCTCATCGACATGAAGAAAGATCTTTCTCAGTGTCTCACATTCTACATTTCATCTCTAGAAAATCAAATGGATCTACTGAAAAGGTACAACACCTAAAACAACCTTCTTACTTACTGAAGCTTGTTCTTGCCAGTTTTACCTCTTAAATCAATTTTGGTCACCTCCCCGTTAGCTTGTGGGGCTGATTAAAATAATATATCTATTGTCACTAAGTGTTTTGGTTAGTGTTTAAGAAATCACCTTACAATGAACTACTGTCAGGGCTCTGCAAGGTCTTGATGGTATTTCCGGAGATTCATCTGAAGACCCAGAAAAATTCATCAGCAATCCAATCACTGCATACAAATTCGTAAGACAGCTGAGAAATGTGGGCAAAGCAATTGAGAAAATTTCAACAATGAATATCTCCAAGGGTAAGGCTTCCACATGATCTACAAATGATCTAGACTAGACCACTAATAATCTATTATAGCTGTAAGTGAGAAATTGCGACAGACTTACAGGCTTACCTCTCATAAGATGGGTGGTGTGGAAATTTCCTCCTAAAATGCCAAATCACGGTACAGTACTTTGTATAGTTCAAGAAAAAAGTCATTGTTCCAATAAAAATACAAAATTATGCTTTATGTAGTATTACTGTATATAGAATGATAATACTATTTGAATGGTTGAATTATGTTCATAAAATACAGTAGATATATAAGGAGGGAGTCTGAGCAATTTATTTTACTCTGGTGTTCAATGTTGTTGCACACGATTGCCATATACGTCTGCTAATATCAGAAAAATTCTAGTTAAAGTCCTGATTACATTTTTTTTGTTGTTTAAGTTTTAGTTTAGAAATGATCACACACTACAGACAATTTGGAAACGCCAATTAGCCTAATCTGCATGTCTTTAGACTTGTAAATTATTTATAATTATAATAATAATAATAATAATATATTATTATTATTATTATTATTATTATTAGTAGTAGTATAGTAGTAATAGTACTAGTAGTACTGTAGCAGAAGTATTGTGCTGCTGCCACAACTCAGAAATAATAAGCTGATTTATTAGCAGCTAATAAAGTGAACAGGGAATGTACAGTACTGTACATCTAAAAAAAAAAATTATACTTTATATATAATTTACACAGGTTTAAAAATTAAATATTATATTTTAAGGTACTAGATTCTTGATTTTGTAATCCATAATTATACAAATTTAAACTGAAATTTAAAAAATATATTTTCACTTATTTAACAAATGTAGAAAATATGAGAGTTTAAAATATTATTTTACAAAATAAAAACTCCTCAGGTATTTTAGATGCACTGCATATACACTCACCAACCACTTTATTAGGAACACCTGCACATTCACATAGTTATCTAATCAGCCAGTGATGTGATAGCAGCGCAGTACAAAATATCCTCAAATATCACATTGAAGAAAAAGTAATGTATTGTAATGATAATAGCATGAAGATTAAAGAGCTGATATGATACTTTATAACCTGGGAATTTCTCAAAAACTACATAGAATTGTGCAAGTTTACTTTCACTTTCAATCATAAATGAAACAGCTGCTTTCACCTTTTTTGGACAGGTACTGTAGAACACCAGCAGAATTAAATTAGTCAAGAAGTGAATCCACAGACAACTCAGCAAGAAGACTGTACATCTGATTAAGAAAAGGCAGACATTAGCATTGCTCCTTTCACACTGTGTTGAGTAATTTTAAGTTGCCAACTTTTCACTCAAATTTCTTGTTTTTACACCAGTATAGTCTAAAGATATCTACCAGATGTCTAAAATATAATTACAAAATGATCATAGATTAGATAGTGATTCTAATGGTCAATTGCTGTTACTATTATTTAGGCTAATACTTTGTCAGTACCAAAACAGGGAAACATCGCTCACATTGATGTCTTAATAGCTATGTAGATTTGATGCTTAGAGACCTTATAATGACATCTATATGATGTTTTAGTTATTTATTTATTTAACCTTTTGATTGTCATTGCAACACATTATGGTCATCTTGTTTAATATGTATAGATTTCGACATGCTCATGTCAAAAACTCAGCTGCTTCCCACTGAAAATAATTTGGAGGGCATAGCAGTTGCCATCATCAGACTGCAGGAACTCTATAGACTGGATCCAAAGGACATGATTGGTGAAGTTCATCACACTAAATGGAAACTTCTCACAACATTACAATATTCCTTGTATATTCAACATTGTTTCACGTACAGTATGTTTAGCACTTTGACTAAGAAAAATATTCATTGTTATTTTCTGGGTTAGAAAGTCAGTCTTCCCTGGACCCAGACGACTGTTTCCAAGTTGCAGTGATTGCTCACCAGAATCAGCAGTTCCAGTGTGCCCTTCTCTGGACTCAGGAGACTATGAGGAAGCTCCGGGAGGGAGCAGAAGCTGTGGTGACCGAACAGGAAGTTCAAAGTCTTCTTACCGCTGCTCAGTTTCAAGTAGCAAAACTGCCATTTGCTATTGGAGTAATACAGCTATTACTTCACAATGGTAACTCCTGCAATGTTTTTTGTAGCACTTATGTATCTTGTAATTTGTTATAAATTCCTGTGTTCTCTTTAGATCAGATGTAGATCAGATCATCTATTGTGAGTGCTGTGATCATATTTTATATAAATATATTTACCATCCCTAATGAGAGCAGCTGACATAACAAGAAAATATTTTTATATTTAAATTTTTATAATAAGTTTTATGTATTTTTATTCTATTAATAGGATTCAAGAAGACATCTGAATCTGAATCTTTTTTTTTTTTTTTTTTTTTTTGCTGAAAAAACTGATGGTTAAAACACTCCTTAAAAACTTAATTAAAAAGTTTCTAATTCATAGTTTCTCAGAAAGTAAATATATTATCTGATTCATGTTCCACAGATCTTTTAAGTTTGAAGACTACACTCCAGCAGCCTGCATATCCCAAGAGCCAGCTAGAGAATATTAAAAACAGGGATGGAATGCACCACATCATCACTCCGTTTGACATGTCTCCATGGCGAAATGAATATGAGGCTTTGTGTAGAGGGCAGGGGATCAAAATGGTAAATAAACTGATTGCCTAATATTGGCTTCTGCATTCAAATAATTGAGATATATATAGAGATTAGAAAGATTAAAACGACAAAAATCAAAAGAAAGGGATGCACTGGTGATTTGCAAATGATACCAAATTTTGTTTCCTTTAGTTCATGTTAAATAAATGTGAAGTCAATAAAAGCTACCTGGTGCACATTCTAAGATTGAATTCAATCACCTTTAGCTTTGATCACAGCACACAATGTGGTGTATCTAGAGAAATGCTCCCAGATCCACACTTTCACAATTTGAGTCTTAAAATATACCTGTGCCATCAGGGGAAAAGAACTCTATTGAACATCAAACTGGTCATTCAGTGCATTCGCATGGACATCTGACTTCATCTTACTTCCACATAACATTGCTGAGACTAGACTTGACCAACTGCAGCAACCTCCAACGTCTCCATCTACAGTGCTGGGTGATGCATGATGGGTGCATCGCTTCATGCACTTCCTTTCCAACACTAATGCAGCCATTGCTCTGGAAAAGGATCAGTCTGAACTCATGACCTTTTTCCATTGATCTAAAGTCCAATCTTTATGATACTTGGTGTCACTAATAAGTGTTTTTCTTATGGCCAGACCACTGTTTAGTCCCAATCCTGTGAGTTCTCATCACATGATGACAGGTTGACCTTTTTTTACATAATGTGTTGAAAGGTTCTTAACGGAGTTCCAGTGATTTCAGTTCTCATTAGATGTTTTCCTTGCTTGATGCGGCTCAATAATTTTACCCTTCTGAGATGAGGGCTTTTTTTTTATTTGGCCAAGCAGTGTATACAAATATAACTTTCAACAATTTAGCTATTACACTTATTTTCATATATATAAAAGAAACATCGCCATTATCAAAAGCATTTTCCCCACATATATAGTATAAACTAAATTTATACTATATCTATTTTTTTTATAAGATTTAGTTACTATATATAATTTTTTAAATAAGACTTATGTTCAGATTGTATAAACAATTTTATTTCCATATTTTGACTTGTAGAACCCTAACAGACAGAAGAAACTGGTTTGTAGGTACACGACAGGTGGAAGAAACCCTCAGCTGATATATGCCCCTGCTAAAGAAGAGGAGGAATGGGATGAGCCTCTTATCCTCAGATACCATGATGTCATTTCCTTAAGTGAGATAGAGATCATCAAAAAACTTTCTAGGCCAAAGGTGAATCTGACACTTTTCCATACATGAAATTATTGTTTTTAGATTATACATACACATTGTTAAATCTGTTTTAGTTTTAAGATTGATATTTGTATTTGTTGCTCTTGTGACAAATATACAACTGATGAAAGGATTATTAAACTTACAGGAGTTCATGCAATGTAGACAAATTATTCATGAGCATTTCCTTATTATTAATAGCTGGCCAGAGCTAAAGTTTCAGACCCAGTTACTGGAAATCTCATTTCCACCACAGTGCGAGTTTCAAAGAGGTATGATCTGTAAAAAATGACCTTTCAGGCAATAAGGTATTATGAACACATGAATACGCTTTGCAAATTTCTACTTCTACTGCATTGAACGTAGCTTAGATGGAAGCTTTATCTCTTTCAGTGCATGGTTATCTAATGATGAGAGTCCCGCGGTTGCTCGTGTCAATCAGAGAATCGCTGACATCACTGGTTTGGATATGGTTACTGCAGAAAAACTTCAGGTACAGATTTTAATTTATTTGTTTGTTTATTTATTGATGCTGAAAGCACTTAGGGGGGAACTGGTAGTTGGTTTATTAATGTGGAAACTATTATTTTATAATAGAGTATATTTTATGAATATTCTTTAAGTTTCTAAAATAGTTTTTGCTGGTGTTGTAGCTCCTCCAAGTAGGGGCTGCCACAGCAGGTTATCATTTTGATCATGATTTGATCATGAACTTGCAACCTTGGTGGTTCACTGGCTGTGAAGTGAGCCTGAGTCTTCTGCATGGCAGGAAGAAGCTTACTGCTCAACAAATATAAAGTAACATTTAGCTGAAATAACATTTCACTGGCCACTTATTAGGATCACTTTCCTTACTACACTACACTATACGAACACTGGGTAGGACCCCTTTGCTTTGAAAACAGCTTAAATTCTCAATTTCATAGATTCCCCTATATGTTTGAAACATTATGTTATTATTATTATTACTATTATTTTAATCATTCGTTTCAGAACAAGGTTAAATATTATTCATTTATTCACATTATGCATATTGCCCCTTGGTGTTCTGTATGACAGTGTACTGTGGTGTTATATCTTTAAAGGGAAGTTCTGATTTTTTCAAATGTACCAAATCACATCTCAGGTGCATATAAGTGGCATATAAGTACAGTGCTGTGCAAAAGCCTTAGACCGGAAAACTTTTTTTGTTTGTTTAGTTTTTTGTGCAAACTTTATTATACATGTTTATGATTTTAATCTTATAGGAAAGTATCTGTAGAAAAAGAAAAGAAAGCAATGTTGACCATAAGACCATTTGTATAAATTAATAGAATGAAGGAGAAGAGTTATAATTGTACTAAATACACAGTAAGGTTGAAAGACATCAACTTGATTTAGCTCAGTGGGACAGCAGAATTGTCATTTAAGTCTCAGCCAAACTTAAGTATGCATTTTTTGCATGAGACAGGGGTTGGGGAATTTGGCTTTGATTACTTTAATTGTACTCAAATTCCAGGAGACAAACTTCATAGTCTGTGTGCAGAGCAGGAAAATTTATGACAACCAATACTTATGGTAATGTACTTATATGCACCTCAGTCAATCTATCTGACATTCAGGATCAGAGCAGACCCAGAGAGAACGCAGTACTTGTGAAGACACTCAAGTAAGTTGTCATGTTCAATGGTATTAAATGCAGGTGGTAAATCTAATGAGAGGGGCAGCCAGAATCAGCAGCCATCAGCAGGTCATTAGTAACCCAGACTAGCGCTGTTTTATTGCTATGGGCATGTTGAAATCCAGACTGGAACTTTTCAAAGTGTTCCAAAACCTGAACATTTTTCGAAAATCTTGCCAAGAAAATGAAGACCTGGAAGTGGTCCTTTAGTTAGACAGGACTTCAACTTCCATGTTGAGCTTTTCGAAAAGGTGAGTGAACACAATTTTAAAAGCTGGCGGGACACTACCTGATTTAACGATTGTCGTATTCATCGAACTGATAGCAGACAAGCAGTCCTTGGTTAAAGTAGAAGGTAGCGGGTCGAGGAGGGAGTTTGATGAGTTTTCTTAATGTTATCCACAATTGCATCCTGGATTATCTCATTAAAAGGAGGAGGGGAGGAAGGGAGGTCACAGACTGAGAATCTCGCAAACAGAATACTGCGAAAGGTGGACTGGAAAGCAGTAATACTCTTAAGTTACTGACCTTTGAAATAAAATTTGTCGATAAAACGGCTGCATTTTTCCTCAGAGTAGGTTAGATGGGTAAATGGGTGTGGCTTCAGAAGACTCATGGCTGAACTAAGGAGCTGAGTAAGAAAAAGAGACAACTCTTGTTTTCAACCAGGCATGACGGTCAAGGGCATCTCTCAATAATTTATTGTAATATTACATTGACTCCTCCACCAAGGAAAACATTGTTTAGAAGAATCTGCTGTATATCAGCAGCCAGGGCAGTCACATAATTTTTTTCCAGTTCCTAATCAGGATTTCACATTTTCATCGAATGGTTTGCGATTAAAAATCTAATTCCAATGAAATCACCTTGTGTTCAGAGACCAAAGGATTGTTGATGGGGAACATGTCTGTAATGACCAAACCCAGAATATGGCACTTAATGTGGGTGGGGACAGGAATATGTAGTTCCAAGTTGAGACAATCTAGAAGATTTTAAAACTTGGCTGCCAAATGGGAGGGATGTCCCCAATAATTACGATGATGGAAGAGAAAGAATGCTAGGACAACAGGCTTCATAAATAAGAGAGAAAAGCCCTGGTTGTTGCCATGTTTTTGTGAGGCGTCTAAACAGTGGCGGCTGGTGCAAAAAAATTTGGGGGGGGGGCCACAAACAAAATGAAAATTTAACTTTTAATACTCGCCTGTAAATAGGCATTTATCAGGTGATTAAGCATAATTACTATTAATATAAAATAAAGGCCTGACTCACATCACATCCAGTCAGCAGCTCCGCTGGCCATAAGAAGTGCTGGAAGACTCGTTGAGAATGGTCCAATCACATGAGCCCAAATATTTAAAAACAATATTGATTCGCTAAGAACAAAAGAGGGAGGGTTCAGGGCGCACAATGCTGCGTCCCAGGATGATTTGAAAAGATCCAATCAGAGCTCAGCCTCAAGTCACATGCTTTTCAAAAATTTACGTGTCTACATAGACACTCGTTTGTCCAGCGCCCTGCGTACACGAACACAAGTGAAAATAATGCAGTTTCGATTTTTTTTATTGCAAATAAATTATATTAAGAAATACAGCAGAATATTGTGACAAAATGACTTTATTTCATTATTCAAATAAATAATTATGTTAAATAATTACATGTTAAAGTAGCATTCTTCTCTGCCTAACTTTAAGGGGGTGGCGCCCCTGCGCCCTGTATTGACCAGCCGCCACTGCGTCTGAAGGCAATAACTTGAGTATGTGGTTATAGATGAGACAGGCCTTATTTGAAAAAGACTCTGCTGAAGCTGGACTTTCTCCAACCAGCCAGGCCCAAAAAACTGACTTCTTCAACCTGAGAGCGTCTCTCACCGGCAGTTCCTTGGGTTGCTGTTATGACAAGCATTTTTGGAGCAATTCTGGAGCAATCCTGTTTGTCTGTCACTGTGCAGTTTGGGAAGTGGATTCAAGTATTGCTATGAAAAGTACAAATATGCTGCCTGTTTCAAATGTCACAGCCCCTGTTTGTGTATCTTCAGACTTTTCAGCTCAGGTGTTTTCATTTTTTATCCCAAAAATAACTAATAAATACAAATATAGATAATTGGCTTGTGCCCAACATGTTGTTTGTTTCCAGCGAACAACACTTGTGCCTGACATTGAGTCTGATTTGCAAAGTGTTCTTTGGGGTTGAGGTCAAGACTCTGTGGACTCACCTTGCTTTGTGCTCAGGTGTAGCTACATTTAATTGGTGGTTTACAAAGCTTTGGATAAACAACTAACATGATTTAATTGGCACAACTTAATCTTGGCAACTGATTTGTTTGCTTCCTGATTTGTGTTCCCAGTCAATACTCCAAATCCAGCCACTGGGGTTGCAGGACGCAGTTTGATTTGTGACAGATTAAATATGTTGATCATAAATAACTCACTGTGGCTTCCCCATTTAATGGGAGCACCAGAAAGAAAAACAGATACATTGATTGGTCCTGCTACAGTATTTTGCTAGTACTTTATTGAAATCACACTAAGGGCTTATTACGGTGTGCTGTGTGACAAACCCTACTGTACTTTACTGTTGCAAGAAATATTTATATTTAGTGAATGGCTGCTTAACAAGACTGGGGAATTACTTAGTGAATGCTTAATGTTTAGACAATAACAAGTTAATTCTTTTTTCTCTTCCAGGTTGCAAATTATGGCATTGGAGGACAATATGAACCACATTATGACTCAAGGGTGGGACACTTTTAAACCAGTTTGCAAATGTTTATCTAGTAGGTTTTTGTATAAAAGCCTTTAAAAAAATCTAAGAAATAGAATAGAGCAGTTGCAGTCACATGCAGTCAACATTTTAACAGGCACTCATGTCTTCCACAGATTATACTGCCAAGCCAAAAAATAAATTCACTCACAGATTTTACTAAACACATAACGAGACCAGATCATGGTGTATGTTTGGAAACCTAAGTAATTAGATATTACCAATACTTATCAAGGCCCAGCTGTTCTCATCAAAACTTTCAAGGACAGGCCACAGTCACAGAACACAGAACACCCTACCACCTTACCCTTTTTCATTGCTCCAAGGAAATCTTTATGCTCCCAAGCAAATTTAATCCTTTTTCCTAATTAGACCCATTTATAGTGGCCATACATATGTCAAGCCCTAATCCTGTGAGTTCTTGACACACCATGTGTGGAAATTGTCTTATTTTCACTGTGGAACATAGTTGTAATTTCTACTGTTTTTTTTTTTTTTAAAGATCCAGCTTCACCAAGTGTGATCTCTTTGACTGGCAGTGTACTGTATGTACTGAATATAAGAACTTTTCCAATTTTGTTGGCCTCACAGGTGGCAAATGGTGTTCCATTTCCTGATAGAAGGATTGCAACTGTCCTGGTATATGTAAGGCCTGGTACTTTGCTTGTCTCTTACATGACATTTAAGATGACATTTACGACATTTAGTGTATTCCACATTAGTTCCTTACTCTCAATATCATTAAAAACCTGATCATTCTGTCATAGATGAGTGATGTTGAAGTTGGTGGGGCCACTGTGTTTCCTGATATTGGTGCTGCCCTTCCACCAAAAATAGTTAGTAAACTTCATAGTCATCTCTACACTTGACTATGATCATGGGGCACATGGCATTCACTTTACAGTACTGATCCTACAGGGTTCGGCAGTGATTTGGTTCAATCTACTAAAGAGTGGAGAAGAGGATTCCAGAACCTTGCATGCTGCATGCCCAGTTTATATGGGCAGTAAGTGGGGTAAGTTTCTAGTAAACACCTTATCATAAAATGTTTACCATATATAGATTATTTTAATAATAAATTGTAATAAAATTTGGAAACAAAATTAGTACTTACTGCTATCTAACCAAACAGAAACATAAATGTTATTAATTAAATGTTAAATGGTACCAAAATATATTCAAGTGAATTATGGCTTATGGAAATCTCCACATGAAGTGTAACATAAGTCAAAAGCTCAAAAATAATTTGTAATTTTTTATTATTATTATTCTTTGATATAGTTGCCAATAAGTGGATTTGCTGTCGGGGACAAGAATTCCGGAGAAAGTGCACTTTGTCCAGTTCTGATTAAGTTTAAGAACATTGATGCAGCTGAATTCTAAGAATAATTTCTCAAATCAAAAATATTTTTATGAAAGAAGTTCAAACTGTAACTAAAGTAAGCTAGAGATTGTCGGAACTATGATGGATGGCGGAAAGAATTGGTGTTGTACCATTTTTTGCAATGTGTATTCCTGGGAAGATTTATTTTTTAATCAATTAATTGAATTTATAATTTATGAATTAAATTAAATATGTAAAATGAGGCTTAGTAAAGCATGTAAAAAGTGGCCTTCTACATTCTGACTTAATTCGGAAACATGAAGTTTTGATCCTAACTTCTTGTGTATGATTAATAGGCTAGGCTAGGTCTTTAAAATTCACGTGTTAATTAATGTTAATTTCATGTTAATATGTCCCAAAACATTAGCCTTGTGCAGTAAACTATGAAACACCCTGGCCGTTAGAATTATTTCCCTGGTAAATAAACATAGTACTTTGGATTCAGCTGTGTCTCTGTGGGTATTATTCATTCTCAGAAGGTAATAATTTCTATGACTAATCAATAATAAAATAAAATAATATTATAAAATAATAAAATTGATATACAATATCAGGTAGTTAATTTGACAGTGTAATTAAGGTTGTTATAATGTGATAAAATTATAATTGAATATTATAAAGTGATTCCAGTAAATATTAAATTTGGCAATAACATATTAAAATAGTACAGTGGAACCATCGAGTATGAGCATAATTCGTTTCGGAAATGGGCTCATATTCCAAAACACTCGTAAACCAAATCGAATTATCCTATAAGAAACAAAAAAAAAACTCATATTATTCGTCCCACAGCCCAAAAAAATAAATACATAAAAATAATTGATAGAATATATAAAGTAAAAATAAAACAAATTAACCTGCACTTTACCTTTAAAAAAAAGTAAAAAAATAAATCCAGACAGATAAGTGTTTCCGTTTGTGCGAGCAGGCGCCGTGTATTTGTGTTTGTGTGTATATGTGTGGAATTAGCCCCTTCCCTCGTCTCGTCTTACACAGTAAAACTCCTCCTCCCTCCCCCCACCTCACTTTTTAAGTTTTACAACAAACACACAACGGAATCACTGCTGTAAAGTAAAAAAAAAAACAACAAAAAAAAACAAATGAACCAGCACTTTACCTTTGAAAAGAATCGCGACAAAGCAGAGTTTTCTGTGTAGAGCAGGGAGTGTCTGTATGGTGTGTGAAGCCGGGTAGGGGGGTGTAAAGGCGAGAGAGTGTGTGTGCGTGTGTCGGTGTGTGTGTGTCGGTGTCAAATTATGCGCACGCGCGCACACATAGGAGACACGCTGAAACAGAGAGGAAGATGTGGATTATACCAGTAAGAGACGAGCACTAAGATTGTACGATTACCCACAATTCCGCAGCGCAAGAGAGAGAAAAATCATTGGCTCAGTTGTGATCACGTGACGCTCTGTGTCAAACCAAGAGTTGCTCGAAGTCAAAATTTATTAAAAATCTTTGCTCGTCTTGCAACACACTCGTAAACCGTGTTACTCGCAATCCGAGGTTCCACTGTAATAGTTGTATAATTTCATATACAACAAAATATTTAATACTCAATTAAGATACCTGAGTGAATAGCTTATTTTTATTAAATTCAGCACTTGAGTGTCCCCTTTAATTTCAGTCCAAATTAAGCATGGAACTTCAACAATCAAGTGGGTACGTCTTACTACTGTGATCAAAGGTCAAAACATTCAGGCTTTTTGTTCCTTCAGTAAAGAAGTAATGGAATAGTTTTCCAATTAGTGTTTGGAACTCAGCCATGTTCTATCTCTCCTCCCCCCATCTCGGAGAGCTACACGTGGCACTCCTGAGATACTAGTGGCCCCTCTGGACCTTCCTTATCCATCCCTATTATACAAATAAAATTGAATTGAATTGTTGTTTAAAATTCTCATCACAGGGAGACTGCTGAACATAGTCTGCTCATGGGTACATGTGACTGCTAAGAATGATTACACTTAATATTCATGATGATAATTTTGGACTTCAATGATACAAACAGTTTTGCTACGAATAGTTTTGCTTGTAACCGCCTGAAATGATCTGAAATTGCTATGAACAATTTTGGTACGCAAGTCTTCATCAGGGAACAGCTAGTAACCTAAACAAAATGGAATTCATGCTAAAACGGGTTAAAAGTGTTAAGTGTCAAGTTAGCATTCTTTGACGCATAAGCTCACTCAAATCTGGCAAATGATAAATAACTACTAGCTTTTTAAACATTTTAGAGTAGAATTTGCCACAACGTAAAAATATCCTGTAAATAATAACAGAAATAAAAATGATCTTGCACACCTTTAAATGCACAGATTAAAAGAGCCTCACCCAATTAAAATACTGTAGCAACCTGGAGCAATTATTTTTTTTATATTTACACAGCATTCTGTGATAGAGCTGGTGATTGAATTAATCTATTTATTTATTTTGACACATTTTTACATCGCAAAGTTTAATTAATGCAATTTGCTCACTAATGCAAACTATTATTTCCTGTATAGAGTCTGCAGCATATCATTAATGTATTATTCTTTTAAATTGGTAAATTAGCAGACAAGTTAAAATTTATTTAATCTGGTAAATTCGTTCATGTTCAAAACAATTCTGTGCAATTACCAACCTGAAGGTGTATAATAAAATGTGTTTAATGATCATCTTATAATATCAAAAGGTTTTGTCCAAATTACGGACAAACCCACAATTAATTAATCTAACATGAAGACTAATTTAACATAATGCACTTTAATTCCATGGCACTAAAAGGGGCTAAGACATATTCTATAAAATTATATTGTAATAAGCAAAAGAATTGCTGATAGTTTGAATGGCCTCATACACATGTTATTAGAGACAGAGTTATAGTTTACTCATTTAAAAAGAAATCCTGAAAAAGCAAGACAGATGCTGCATCACTGCTTAAGAGGTATTTCGATTTTAATTATTCCGAATCCAATGGTCAAAAACATATTTACAAGCACATTAGAACAAACTCCAAGGGTAGCTGGGACAATTCAATCCATACAGACCAGCTAAGGAAGCTTCTGCTGGTAGGCTAATGTTATTCCTCTCTAAAAGAGTAAAAAAAAAAAAGAAAGGGTTCCCATTACAGGTTTAGCAGGAAGAAGAGCCTCTGCTGAAATACTGTAGCAGATGATCTTTGCATTTTATTTGCAGGTGTCACTACAACAATCAATCAATAAATTATAAATTGCGGAGATATGCTACTGCTCAAGCTGTATAGAAAGGGGTGTATTCACAGTGGGAGGGAACAGAGCTAGAAGAAATTATTCTAACAAATGTACATATCAACAAATTTTACCATGTGATAAATAATGATAACTTTTAATAATACACTTTTGATTATTGACCAGGAAATGTTGGTATATATGGGCTCGTGTGCACAATAAGTAACAGTTACTTTGAAGGACAATTTTTGAAGTGATCTTGTTTCTGAGGAACTGCACTGACTGGACTGAGTACTAGGTTTGCACTGTATGCAGCCTTTTCAGCATTTCCTTTTCAGTCAGTGTGAGACAAATCTGCTCTTATGAGTCCAGAAGACCTGAGTCAGGTGTAATAACTCTGGGGGTGCATGAATGTAGATAATAATGTCTATTGCACTTTAGGTTTTCATATGTTGGTGTGAAGAAAAAATATGAGAGATTTGACATGTTCTACCAGAGAGTCTGATGAAGGATGGAGTTTCTGGTGAAAGATGCAACAGGCAGGTGGAAAGGTGAATCCCCTGCATGGCAGAGATAAACTGTAAAGTCCTCCTCAGTTTGGTTTGGTTTACCTGCAATTTGTTGACACAGTGTTTGTGTTATTTCAGAGTTTGTTATTTTGCCAGGTAATCCAAAGCTTCCTTACTTTGGAGGGCAAGTCCACTGTATCTAGTATAAACAAGCACTACATTTCCAACACCGCCCACCAACAAC
The DNA here is from genome assembly GCA_011419295.1 of Clarias macrocephalus. Lineage (NCBI taxonomy): Eukaryota > Metazoa > Chordata > Actinopteri > Siluriformes > Clariidae > Clarias > Clarias macrocephalus. The sequence goes on from JAAGKR010001452.1 coordinate 16,705, forward strand.
AACAGAAAAAGAAGAATGTTCAGTTGTACTGTTCTAGTGTCACTAGAGGAGCTCTGTAGTTGCACACAAGAATTCTTGGTTGCCTGTAAAAACAAACAAAACAAAAAGGCAGAAATTGAGACTACTGACATATTTGTAGCATGTGTTGTGTTTCTCAACAATATATCTATGTTTAATTGACAAGCTTTGACAAGAGTGTACTTATTGAAGTAAATGAAGTTCTATTACATACTGTACTATTTATTTTTCCAAATGTTTACATAGGACAAACACAAAACTAGTATCTTGTATAGTTGTATAGTAGTATAGTAGGGTGTGGGATTCTATCAAACAAGTTCCATAGATATTTATTTAACTTATTTGATAGAATCCCACACCCTACTCCATTTGTTGTTAACCTTTATCTAAAAATAAAAAAAAAAACTACTCCATTTGTTGTTAACTGTTTTTTTTTTTTTGGTGGTGTTTTGTCTTGTCATTGTTTTGTTCTGGAGCTCTGTCACTAAAACAAATTCCTTGTATGTGCTAGGAGTATGTGGCAATAAAACTCTCTGATTCAATAATGTTATCTTAGTTGACTAAAAAGCTGAAAACAACTAGAAATCTCAGGGATGTAATTTCAAAGACCATCATAAGCTGGGGAAGACCTCAAAGTTGTGTAATTCAACTCACCTCTGCAGCAGATGCCATAGACATTATGGCCAAAGAATAAAGGCAAGAGAAAAGAAAAGAAACAGAAACAAAAACTGGAGAGAACCAACATAATGGAACAGGGAGAGAAATAAGAAAGAAAGACTTGTCAACATGAGAGGATCAGAGTAAAAGTGTAATTGCAGGTTCACAATCAAAAGGCTAATAAAGGCCAATGTAAACTGAAAAAGATGGTATAATGACTTTTTTTAGCTTAGTGTTTCCTTGTAAAATTCTCATCTCATGGGTTTAAGTTTAACTACTTTTATTGAGACAACAACATTTAGACTTTGATTCAAAACCAACATCCGACAATCACACAATTTAACAACTCATCAGCAAACACAAAAAGGGTTCTCTTTTTGGTAGTAAAGTTGGTAGTACACTCTTCTAAGTGTAAAGTGGTAAAAGTTTCTCTTCTTCCTAGTATTGCAGCCTATTCAATAAAACTCATGCTTTCAGGTTTCTTCTCATTGCTAAGTAAACCAAACAATACTAATGTGTATTGTGTGTAAATCCTCACACAGCAGTATTAATTAATTTCCGTGACGTCTCGTCATCATCTCGTCTTAGTCATAAGGAAAATGACGATGACGAACAATATTATATTTTTGTCACAATCCACTGCAATACGATGTTCATTAATTATAGCTTGAGCAGCAGTGTTTCCCAGGTCATAGCGCGCAGTATATTAGTAGTAGTTCGTGCGCGCAGTGACGGGAGTCAAGCTCAGTCATCTTTAACTCTTCACCATGACAGCAGTATTACTCGAACCAAAGAGAAGAGCCGATACTTGGGCCCATTTTCTTTATATTTTACTGAAGAAAAAAAGCAGATGTGTTGTAATATTGGAGGGAAACACTGGGGCACACAATTGCTGGAAATAATACTATAAACCTGAAAAGGCATATCAAGGCGTACTATAAAATTTTTTAAGTAGGTTTATAGCCTTTGTAGTAATTATGTTTTGTTATATGTGATGTATTTTATTTTATTTTATAGCTTACACATTGAACCCATTAAACTAATGGGCTAGCCAGTGATTGTGATGCTTACTACAAAAGTGTGTAAATTCATATTTAAAAAATAAAAAAAGTTTTAAAACACCATTGTCCATGCTCCTATTGTTTTGTAGTTAAAAAAGAGTATTGGGCATGCAGCACTTGTTGTGATGGTTAAAAATACATATAATTAGCTGAAAACATCAGATGAAAAGATCCACTTTAAATGTTAAGATAATTATTTTATGAAAAAATAAAAAAGGGTTTTGGCTAGACTAGATTGACTGTAGGGCTAAATAACAATAATCTTATTGCTGAAATATTACGTTTTCGTTGACTAAAACAAGACTAACGTACTTAAGGGTTGCTCTGACTAGAACTAAACTAAAATGCCCAGACTTTTATTTGACTTAAATTTGACTAAACAAAAATAGGATAAGATTGACTAAACATGATAAAACTAACAGGGACATTTATCCTGGGACTAAGACTAAGATGGTTGATAGTTCATTGAAGCAAATGTACCAAACGTAATGGGGTTTTCCCACATTTATTAACATTTGGGTTAACACATAATTTAGAATAATTATTTTCATTAATAAAGTATTCCTTGCTCCTATATATATTTAAAGAATGAGATGTATAAAAATCTCAAATAAACATAAGTTAAAAAAGAAATGCAGGACTCAATTACAGTATATATACTACAGTATATAAATAAAAGAAAGGTTTTGTCTGTACATTTGTCTGTTATATCAGAACTCACTCTTTCAATATCTTTATTATACATTAGAGAAAACCAGAAAAGTTTCTGTTTGTATAGTATGTCTGTTTGTATGAAAGTCTTTCGAGTCAGTTTGTCACAGCATTACGCAAAACTGTCTGGACAGAATTTAATAAAACTTTGGCATTACAGTTAAACTTTGGATTGCGAGCATAATTCATTCCGGAAGTGTGGTTATATATCAAGAGACCTGTATATCAAAGCAAATTGCTCCATAAGAAATAATGGAATCTCTAATGATTCTTTCCACAACCCAAAAATATTAATTAATACAAAATTCATTAATTAATACAAAATACAAAGTAAAAATAAAACAAATTAACCTGCACTTTAGATTTGAAAATAAACGTGGCAGTAGTGATTGAGACCAGAGAGAGGAAAGGGCGGTTTTCACACACGCACACACACACACACACACACACACACACAAACACACACACACACACACACACACACACACACACACACACACACACACACACACACACACATATATATACAGTACACATACACCAGGTTGCCAACATAGCCAGAGAGAGGAAAGGAGGACAAAGCTACTGTGTAGGATGACTTTCACACACACACACACACGCACGCACGCACACAAAATAAATAAAGCTTTACGAGAACACACTTGGTCACAGTGTTATAGTAAACAGTACACGCATGCACGGATGTTGACTATACTATACCCACAATACTGCTCATATTATAATTTTTATTATAAATCTTCTTGCAAAAAAAAGCCCAGAGTACTCGCAGCCCGGGGTACTCGCAATCCAAGGTTCCACTGTACTTAAATATTGACGTTAAACCTTGTTGAGTAGAATTGAAGTCAAGAGCAGTTTTCTGCCAGATTATAAACTGACAGCAACTGTTTTCATAGCATATTGCGCATGCTTCAACTAAATCGACCACTGGACAGAATCTAATTAAGCTTTTGCAGTACTAAGATATCTGCCTGAAGATTAACCTGCACCAAGTGAAATCAAAATGTTGAGTAAAAGCAATGTTATGAACAGTTATATACCAGATTTATTAATCTACTGAAAAAAACGACTAATAAGTCTGCTCAATGGCAAAACAAACCCTTGCACCAAAAGAAATTACTTTGAAAAGCTATAATATATTACTATATAATATATTATTAATACTTTCACTCATGAAATAACAGCATTGAAGTGGTATTTGTAAGTAAGTTTAATGTGCTGGGTTCTTTTTAAAACAAAACTTAATCTTTATCTGATCTACATTTTCAATTTCTCATCTGTGATTCACTCTATACAGAACAGGGATTGTATCTGACTGACGAAAGAAAGAAGTACAAGTTAGCGTAAACAAGGCGTGAGATACTCGACCATGCAAAATTAAATTTCTTTATGTTAATAAGTTAGGGAGAGAGTTATTAACATAAGACAGGCAGACATGTACATGGGCTTTAACCTGAAATAATATCATCACTGATTTCATTAATTACATATTTTTTGTTTTCATCTTTTCCCATTAACAACAGGTATTTATGCTAGTGGTTAATAAAGTAAAACAGCTAACAGGATTTCACGGGTACAAAGACAACTTAGAATTTTCATTAACTACTGTAAGACTTGTGTTAGAATTGCTGGATGAAGTAATCATTTAAACAGTAATAGACATAGAATGTATTCGTACAGTATATAAGCTCACCTTTTCCTCTAGATCTTTAATTTGCCTTCGCTGTATATCCGTTTTATCCTCCAAGTCTCTGATTCTCTGTGATAAAAAAGGATAAAATTTATTTTACTGTTAGTGGAAACTCGTAACAAGGGTATACAATTAATACAATAAAGAGGTCGTTACTGGCATTTTATTGTCAGTGGTGGTTAATAGTTCATCTAAATTTTAAAAGTAGTCAGCTTAGTAAACTTGTGTGTAATGGTATTAAAGGATAACTTTTACAACTACAAATATGTTTTCCTTTTTGTTTCAGTAAAGACTACTGCAACCAGAATAATACATCATTTACCAGCTTTATCTAATCAGAAGACATCTGTTTTGTATTTAAACAGGGCAACACTCCAGCCAGGTGTGATAATGACTGAACTGGTAGATGGATGTTAGTTTTCAAGGGACTACAATATTAGTGGAAGAAGATTTGTGCACCCCTCTGTTGGCATGCACAGATGTTTAGCAAATAAATGTATATAGAGGTTAGAGGTAATTTATCATATGTATTAGAAATAATTAAAAGATTAACCAGCAATATTTATCATTATCATACAGTGTGTGACCAGAGGTGGGTAGTAACTCGTTACATTTACTCTGTTACATTTACTTGAGTAACTTAAAAAAAATTTTTTTTACATCTATGAGTAGTTTTACTGCACCATACTTTTTATTTTTACTTAAGTAGATTTATGAAGAAGAAACACTACTCTTACTCCGCTACACTCGCCTACACTCGACTCGTTATTTTTCTAACTATTTATTCTACGCATACAGCCAGGAGATTTACCGTATGACTGTTTCACCAAACAGACGTGGCAACAATAATCACATGACTCCGTTTGACCAATCAGCCGCAGTAACAATAACCACATGTAAGCATGACCACACTCAAACAGGCGGCATAGCGTGAAAAAATCTCCTGCTGGCATCCCTGGCCTCATATACAAAGCATGTTTTGCTTACACAAAGTGCAAAAGAACAGCTTCATACTGCGGTGTCTTCTCTGTCTGCCAAAACAGACACACACTTCAGCATGTAAAACATCTAACCTGAGGAAACATGTCACAGTAAATTTAGCTGTTTAATGGAATGGTGAAACGTTAGCATAATTATACTATAATATAATATATATACTGTACTGTGTACTGTGTGTGTGTCACAAAAGTGAGTACACCCCTCACATCTCTGCAAATATTTAGTTATATCTTCTCATAGGACACTCTTTGACACAATGAAAAGTTTGTATAGCAGTGTAAATTTATTGTCCCCTCAAAATAACTAAAATACAGCCAATAATAGCTGAACCCCTGGCAACAAAAGTGAGTACACCACTAAGTGAAAATGTGAAATGTCAATATTTTGTGTGGCCACCTTCATTTTGCAGCACGGCTTGAATTCTTTTGGCCATGGAGTTCACCAGAGCTTCACAGATTGCCACTGGAATCCTCTTCCACACCTCCATCACAACATCACGGAAGTGGTGGACATTTGACACCTTGTGCTCCTCCACCTTCCTTTTCAGGATGCCCCAGAGGTGTTCTATGGGGTTTAGGTCTGGAGACATGCCAGTCCATCACCTTTAACCAGAGCCTTTTTAGAAAGCCAGTGGTCATCTTGGAGGTGTGTTTGGGGTCGTTACCATGCTGGAACATTGCTCTGCGGCCCAGTTTCCAGTATGTCACAGGCTCAGTATGTCACAGTACATGTTAAAATTCATGTTTCCCTCAATGAACTGTAGCTCCCCAATGCCAGCAGCACTCATGCAGCCCCAGATCATGACACTCCCACAACAGTTTGACGGTAGGCAAGACACCTTGTCTTTGTACTCCTCATCTGGTTGCCGCCACACACGCTTGACACCATTTGAACCAAATAGGTTTATCTTGGTCTCATCAGACCACAGGACATGGTTCCAGTAATCCTGGTCCTTAATTTGCATGTCTGCAGCAAATTGTTTGCGAGCTTTCTTGTGCATCATCTTTAGAAGAGGCTTCCTTCTAGGATGACAACCATGCAAAGCAATTTGATGCAGTGTGCGGCGTATGGTCTGAGCACTGACAGGCTGACTTCCCATCCCTTCAACCTCTGCAGCAATGCTGGACGCACTCATCCGTCTGTTTTCCAAAGCCAATCTTTGGATCTGACGCTGAGAACGTGCACTCAGCTTTGTTGGCCGACCATGGCAAGGTCTGTTCTGAGAAGAACCTGTCCTCTTAAGGCGCTGGATGGTCTTGGCCACTGTGCAGAAGCACAGTTGCAGAGTGCTGGCTATCTTCTTATAGCCTAGGCCATCTTTATGTAAAGCAACAATTAATTTTTTCAGGTCTTCTGAGAGTTGTTTGCCATGAGGTGCCATGTTGAACTTTCAGTGGCCAGGTTAAGAGAGTGGAAGAGCTTTTATACCAAATTTAACTCACCTGCTATGTGGTGATACCTGAGACAGTGTAACACTAATAAGTCACATGACAAAGGGGAAGGAAAATGACTAATTGTGCTCAATTTGTACATTTTCACTTAGGGGTGTACTCACTTTTGTTGGCAGGGGTTCAGCTATTATTGGCTTTATTTTTAGTTATTTTGAGGGGACAATAAATTTACACTGCTATACAAATTTTACACTGACTACTTTTCATTATGTCAAAGAGTTTATGCAGTGTTGTCCTATGAAAAGATATACCTAAATATTTGCAGAGATGTGAGGGGTGTACTCACTTGTGACATACTGTATATACAGTATATACAGTGAGGTCAATAAGTATTTGATCAACCTGTGATTTTGCAAGTTCTCTTACTTAGAAATCATGGAGGGGTCTACAATTTTCAGCATAGGTGCATTTCCACTTTAAGAGACATAATCTAAAAAGAAAAATCCGGAAATCACATTGTATGATTTTTTAACAATTTATTTGTGAATTACTGTGTCAAATTCGTATTTGATCACTTGCTTATCAGCCAGATTTCTGACCCTCAAAGACCTGTTATTTTGCTTTTAAATAGTCCAGCTACACTCTGCTCATGATTCAAAATTAGTACCACCTGTTTGAGGTCGTTAGCTGTCATAAAGACACCTGTGCAACCCACAATCAGCCAAAGTCTAAGTAGCAACATCGGCAAAACCAAAGAGCTGTCAAAAGACACAAGAGACAAAATTGTAGACCTTCACAAAGCTGGAAAGTGCTACGGGGCAATTGCCAAGCAGCTTGGTGAAAAAAGAACAACTGTTGGAGCAATTGTCAGAAAATGGAAGATGCTAATGATGACTGTCAATAACCCTCGGACTAGGGCCCCCCGGAAGATCTCTCGTCATGGGGTATCAATGATGCTAAGAATGGTGAAGAATCAGCCCAGAACTACACGTGAGGAGCTGGTCAATGCCGTGAAGAGAGCTGGGACCATCATTTCCATGGCTACTATCAGTAAGACGTCATGGTTTAAAATCTTGCATCGCACAGAAGGTTCCCCTGCTTAAGTCAGCCCATGTCCAGGCCTGTTTGAAGTTTTCCAGGGACCATCTGGATGATCCAGAGGAGTCATGGGAGAAAGTCCTGTGGTCAGATGAGACCAAATTAGAACTTTTTGGTCTTAACTCCATTCGCTGTGTTTGGAGGAAATACCATACCTACAGTGAAGCATCGGGCTGGAAGAATCATGCTCTGGAGGTGTTTTTCTGCACAGGGGACAGGACGACTGCACTGTATTAAGGAGAGGATGAACGGGGCCATGTATTGTGACATATTGGGCAAAAACCTCCTTCCCTCAGTCAGAGCATTAAAGATGGATCTGTTGGCTGGGTCTTCCAACATGACAATGACCCAAAGCACACAGCCAGGAAAACCAAGGAGTGGCTCCGTAAAAAGCATATCGAGGTTCTAGAGTGGCCTAGCCAGTCTCCAGACCTAAATCTTTGGAGGGAGCTGAAACTCAGTGTTGCTTAGCGACAGCCCCGAAACCTTACAGATCTAGAGAGGATCTGTATGGAGGAGTGGGCCAAAATCCCTCCTGCAATGTGTGCAAACCTGGTGAAGAACTACAGGAACTGTTTGACCTCTGTAATTGTTAACAAAGGCTTCTGTACCAAATAAAAAAAAATTTTTGACTCAAGTGATCAAATACGTATTTGACACAGTAATTCACAAATAAATTGTTAAAAAAAATTATACAATGTGATTTCAGGATTTTTCTTTTTAGATTCTGTCTCTCAAAGTGGAAATGCACCTATGCTGAAAATTGTAGACCCCTCCATGATTTCTAAGTAAGAGAACTCGCAAATACTTATTGACCTCACTGTATATATATAATATCATTATAATAAATTCTATGACAAAACCGTTACTCAGTACTTGAGTAATATTTTGGCTGGCTACTTTTTACTTCTACTTGAGTAATATTATTTTGAAGTACAGTTACTCTTACTTGAATACACTTTTTGGCTACTCTACCTACCTCTGGATGTGACCAAGCTAAAGATTTTTTTTCGGAGTCACTGTTTTTTACACTGAATCACATGAAGAATTATTTCATGTAGAAACAAAAAGTGATTAGCAAAAAAATTACTTTAGCTGGGAATCACATATAATTTGTAATTATTATTAATTATCTAATTAATCAGTTAGAAAAAGCTCCATGTGTCTTTCGGAAACATGGAGTATATGATGGAGAATAGACCCATTTACTGCACATACTGTAAATATCTTCATATCTTTAGACAAAGCATTCATTGTTGAACACTCTTATATTCATTTTAATATTCAAGAAGACCCTCTGAGAACAGTGGTTGTATCCATTCTTGATTCAGAATGTGATAGGATACAGTGGTAATACTCACCATATATTTGATCTAATACTAACAATTGAACTAAACACAGAAAATGAAAGTCACACAGTCTTAAGGTAAATTAGTCCCAGAGTTATCAACTATAATATGCTCAAAATATGACCCCAAAGCACTTAACAAGATTAGTGACTGCTAAAATTTCTGCTCTACAGTAGATATTGTAGCTTGCCTTACAAACTAGCATCCTGGTATAATAATAACATACTGTACACATTAAACCACTCAAATAAAAAATGCTGTCAAACTAAATTAGTAGTATTTCTAACAGCATGAGAGTACCCCAGTTTCCTCTCACTGTCTAAAAAGATTAGACCAATTTCCCAAACTGCACTCAAAAAAATTACTCTGTGGCCTTGTATATTTCATAATTTAGTCGCCGTCACCCTTGGCTTGCTCATCAGGGACAATCTCATTATGTAGACACATTTTTCTTACACATATACACTTCCATAAATTTTCTTTTCATTTTCTTTTCATTGCTGTGAAGCTGCTTTGAGACAATGACCACTGTTAAATCGCTATAGAAATGAAATGAAATTGAATTGAATTGAATAATAACAAAAAGATTATTTTACCTTAATAAGATATGTGAAAATCACATACGTAATTGTTTGAGTTGGACATATCAAAATAAATGCTATTAATTTTGCCCTTAATCCCAATGCACATGGGAAATCTACAGTATCTGAGACACAAAGCGAAACCACACTGCTGTGAGAATAGGCAAGAAACATCTTGAAAACTCCTTATAAATCCTGGTAAGTAAGCAGTTATATGTGCCTTATTTGGTCTGTTGGGCAAAAATAAGACAGGCCAAATCTTAGGAAACATCTGGGCCAGATCTGGGCCACTGTGATTTTGCTACTGTGTCTGCCAAATGTAATTAAATTAAAGGTTGAGCTGGACCAGCTCTGGCACACATTCACATCAGATGTGCGGGACAGATTTGTGCCGTATTTAGCCCGTTTTGCAAAAATAGGCTGGGCCAAATCTTGTTACCAGATCTGTTACAGATCTTAAAAAATGTCTGGGCCAGATGTGGGCTAGAGTAGTTTTGCTATCAGGGTTGTTTCACTCAGACACTTTCTCTCAGGTCTCTCTGAGTTCTGAGGCTCCTCCCACCCGCTTACTGTTTATGTGTGTATTTTTAACATTATTAAACACTAAGGAAGCAGTAGCAACTGTTTCAAAAATCCATCAGCTGTGCGTCCTGCAGCAGTAACACTGCAGAAAACACAGCTCTGAGATCTGGACCCATATTGACTAAGCGTCTCAGAATCACTCGTTCAAAGATCACTTAGGACTGAAAATATTCCTAGCTCAGAGTTGAGCTCAGAGTAGGATTGCGCCAAGGAAAGTGTGTGACATTTTACAACAACAAATTATATATATATGTTATAGTGGGTGTTGTAGTTTTGGCAGGTTTATGTAGGTTCAAACGGTGGAAAATCTAAATTGTGGAATCAGTGCAGTTGTGTGAAACCACATAGATGCACATAAACACAAGTATAATTATCTTAATGCGTTTGCCATGGATGATGCCCACAACTCCATAAATGCAGCTTGTTTTTCATTGATTTCATGCTATGCTGAGGACAAATGCATGAATCTGTGCATGATCTGTGGTGATGTAAGAGCAGAGTTTAATTTATTATTTCCAAAACTGTCGGCTGTGTCACTGTATCAAAGCTGCATCTTCGCTGCTACAAAAAAAAAACGTACAGTAGCAGTCATCTGCGGAGACAACATACGGTATGTTAATTAATGGACACATACATACTATATATATATATATACTATATATATACTATATACTATAGTATATACTATATATATATATATACTAAGAAAAAGGACTAAATTTTTGCCCAAACATATCTTTATGCACTCTGTGTCACTAATTGTTACTAAAATGTCTCTCCTCTGCGTAGGTCTCTGCCTGAATGCCATTTTCTTACTACTCTTACCCAGTTAGAACACCTCCAGGGCGCTCCTACATTTTGGTGGAGATAGGAGTGATTTCCTATTTTAAGAATCTTGATAATTAGCTCTTACTCCTACTCCCGACAGTAAGACCATGATAGCATCACTCTGAGAATTTATGGCCACTTAGGAACGATTTCCTACTCTGAGACGCCTAGTAAATACGGGTTCTGAGCTCAGAAATCTGTATTTCCTTAAAGCTTGTCAGCAGATGGAAGCATAAAGGTAGACAGCTTCGCTGACTTTAATGTCAGACCATATGACAGCAAATGACATGGCACCCTAAAACATCACAGTCTATTTCCCCATGTGTGTACTGACTATATCAACAGCTACATATATTTATACTGTTTCAAAAAAATAATCTAATCATCCGGTCGTAGCAGGTCTTAGTATTAGGCAAATACAACCTCAGATGAACCACATTTTTTTTTTACTGTACCATTATTTATTTAACAAAAATTAAGTAAAAAAATTAATAAAATTAAATTAAATAAACACTTGTGGGCAATACTAAGTACCCTCCATAGGTCCACCTTAAGCAGCAATAATTGAAGTAATCATTAAGGTTCCAATAGAAACAGTCAATTAATTTTTCAGCCATTCTGATGTAGATTTACTGGTGTGCCATTGTCCTGTTGCATGACATAATTTTGACTTTGGCATACAGAGAAGTTTATGGTTGACTTATTGACTGCAAGGTGCTAAACAAGCCCATCAATCACCCCTCCACTGCCATGCTTGACAGTGGGTATGAGGTGGTTGTGCTAAAATGCTGTTTGTTTTTCTAAAACATGGCATTAAAATCAAACAATTCCACTTTGGTCTCATCTGTCCAAAGGATCTTTGTTCCATAAGCCTTGTGCTTTGTTCAGATGCAGTTCTGTGAACCTCAGTTAGTTTCCATGTTCTTTTTAGATGGAAGAAGCTTTCTCCTGGCAACCCTTCCAAACAAATCGTACTTGTCCTGCCAAAACTTCTGCTTTTATAGAGATTTGCACACCTGCTGATGATCAGTTAATCAAGGGTTGATGATTAGCAGCACCTGGCTGCAACTTACTGCTTTCACAGGATTTAAGAGGGCACTGTAAGTTTTTATTTGTTTTTTGCTTTTTTGTTAATTTTTAGTTAAATAAATAGCGGCACAATTAAAAAAGTTAAATGTTGATGTTCAACCGATGTTGTATTTACCAAATACTGAGACATGCTACAATCAGATGATTTTTTGCTATATGTTTACACAAAACATAAAGTTTAAAGAGTGGGTACTAACTTTTGAACATGATTGTACATGGCCTAAACATTTTTTCATACAGATAACAGCCAAAGTTGTTGACCCCTTCTAGAAATACCCAATTCATGCCTTAGCACTAGTTATCAAACCCCTAATTAAGAAACTTGACCTTGACCCATGTCAGATGTCCGAATGTAGACCAGTATCAAACTTCCCCTTTATCTGCAAGACCCTAGAAAATGTTCTACTGGCACATGCTTATACTTACACAGGAATAACATTCACGAAACTATCAGGCAGGATTTAATGCTTATTAACTTCCTTAAACTTA
>JAAGKR010001452.1:31499-52553 GCA_011419295.1 Clarias macrocephalus
ATTTGTTTTTTGCTTTTTTGTTAATTTTTAGTTAAATAAATAGCGGCACAATTAAAAAAGTTAAATGTTGATGTTCAACCGATGTTGTATTTACCAAATACTGAGACATGCTACAATCAGATGATTTTTTGCTATATGTTTACACAAAACATAAAATTTAAAGAGTGGGTACTAACTTTTGAACATGATTGTACATGGCCTAAACATTTTTTCATACAGATAACAGCCAAAGTTGTTGACCCCTTCTAGAAATACCCAATTCATGCCTTAGCACTAGTTATCAAACCCCTAATTAAGAAACTTGACCTTGACCCATGTCAGATGTCCGAATGTAGACCAGTATCAAACTTCCCCTTTATCTGCAAGACCCTAGAAAATGTTCTACTGGCACATGCTTATACTTACACAGGAATAACATTCACGAAACTATCAGGCAGGATTTAATGCTTATTAACTTCCTTAAACTTATTTTTGGAAAGACAGAAGAGCGGATACTAGGGCCACAGGCAGCTAGACGTAAGCTGTCTGATCACACAGTATCTCTGAACCGATTTTCTGTTTCATCAATGTGCAGCAGTAGCTGTACATTTTTGTGCAGGTAAGAAAGCATGGCAAGTTGAGAATAAGGAACACTGTTTTCGTTCAATTTAGCCTTGCCACAGCCCAGGCCTTTTGCCTAATATGTTTGTATTATACATGTATATATACTGTATATTGTTCTGCTGTACAATATAGTAAACATCAGGGCAAACATCTGGGCAGAAAGTTAAAGCAGCTTGGACAATATTACCTTTGTCAGATTAGAATGTTACTAGAGGTCATTTATTTTTGGTCAATGGTCTGATAAAAGTTTAAGACACTGTTGTAACGCTGCAAAAGACTGGAAAGAAGTAAGTAACTTTTTGGATGAGAGTTTTTAATGTAGAAGTGCTAGAGTGAATGAGTTTTTCAAACTATATAAGGAAATTGTTCATTAATACCAGCCTTAAGATGCATAATTGTAGGAGCTCTGCAAGAAGCTATATCAAATAAATCAGGTGGCTTTGTTTTGTTTTTACTGCCCTTAAAAATTTAAATTGCCCTTAAAGATAATAATACTGTATGTTATCTATGGTAGTTTATAGCTTAGATGCTGGGAGAGCTGATCTGATGATCTGATGATCTGATGAGCTGAGCTGATGTTTTTGTCATGAAATTCAATAAATAAATTCAAATGTCTATTATAGTGCCATGTTACCTGGTGGGCTTGATGGAGGAGTTCCATTCTTTCCTGCAGCACCTGGCAGTCATATTCGCGGCTCTTTCTCAGCATCTGGCGTCGTAGCTTCTCCACAGCTGTGCGCAGCTCATCTCTTTGCATTTCATTCAGTGGCTCACCATATTTGATCACCTTATCTTGTTGTAGTGCATTATACAGGGTTGCCTCCAACTCCTGGATTTGCTGTTTAGAAACACCCACACATGTTAATGGCTACAAATATACATGGATTTCAGTGAGAGCTGGTTGGAATATTGACAAACTCAGTAATTTCAGCTTGTATGTATTCTGCCTATTGCACACTTGATGGTAAAGGTGGAAACACTGAAAACAGTTTGTACATTGTCTTACTTGAAAATATCAAAATATATGACAAGATGGTAGAGTTTAAAACTCTCTATTAAACTCTACACACTCACATACACTGCCATCTTTCGACAACTTGTAAAGACCCAACACCTTTAGCCTGTCATTGCATGAAAGTAGGACATGTGTAAGTACCACTGGTACCACTAAATTGGTCATTAGTAATAAACTATACCTGGAAATTCTTGGAATCTTATGTTTAAACCAACTTGTTTAAACATCAAAATATGAACAGGAATACAAATTAATGATTCTTTATTAGTTGTATGCAGTTGATAAACAAATGCATAAAATGACCCTTAAATATACTGCAAAATTTGGACATGCAATTGAAAATAGAACAAATGCAGGAGCAAATAACACAGATTAATAAAATATTCCTTTTAAAAAATGTTAAAAACCACAAACATATCCAGAGTCACAGACCCAGCAGTCATAGATCTGGGATGTATGATCTCCTTAGATCGATATGTGGGTATTTCCATCATCTGTGTCTATGCGGACATCAGGGAGGCTCCCGTCATTCGATTGAACTAGTATTGGACACAGAATCTGGATGGCCTTGCAAATACAAAAGCCAAAGGTGAGCCCATATAATCCTTTGCTACATTTATATCAGGATTGCAGCTAGGAAAAAACTTTAAAGTGGTCAAAGAGAATGACTGCTTAAAGCAATGCTGGAGCCCAGTGTTTGATATTAAATGTGAAGCTCAGCAAGGCAAAAAAGAAAGCTGGCCAATGCATCCCTCATTCCTTTTCCCATCACTAGTGTGCCCTCTAAGTGGGTGGGTATGGACCTCTTTGGCCCACTTGTTTGTCAGAGTTTTAGTGGCTTTTCTTTAGCACTGAGTTATCATCACAATTCTTGAAGTATATTAATCTGAGGCTGCTTATTTACATTCTTTGTATCTTGGCAAGAAAAAGTCACTTAGGATTGTGCTTGGAACCCACTGATTGAAGATGATCATTGTGGTGGTGTTTTATTATTATTATAATATTACTACTATAATTATAATAGTATAGTTGTTGCCATAACCTACCATATATGCCTGATCAAGGGCCTGCTTTCTGTAATCAAGCTCCTCCTCCAGATAGCCTTTTTGCTTGAGGAACATCTCCTATTAGATGACAGGATTTTGTAAACTACACATTCTATGCACAGCAAAAGCTTTGAGTTTTAAAGATGTTTTAAAAAGTACAGAATACAATCTTCTCAAATGATTTACAAATGTCCATGATTAACGACAATGTATACATAACACATAATTGTGCATATAAATAGTACTGCAAACCCAAATAAACCCAAGAATTATCCAAATAAGTTTTTAAGACATACTGTAAGTTACTTTAAGACATAAGATCGTAAGTTACTTTAAGACATAAAAGTAAAAAAATCTATGATATGTTATGATATTCCTTAGAGATTAATTGTCAGGTTGATCCTACCATCTCCAGCTCCAAGTCAATCATCTTCTGATGGAGTGCTGCCTCTGTTCCCTCAATCTGCTGGATCCACTATGGACACAGACACGTTTTATTTTTTAAACAATCTAAGTATTCTCAAAAAATATGACTTTGTACTTCTTAATTTTTTATTTTAATTTATTACTTTAAGGAATATAGAGTTCAAACATAAAAATAGTGATAAAAAATATTAACCTTATCAGCCAGAGACAGGACAGTACTTGCTTGGATTATGGCCACTTGTTCTTCATTCCTTAAATTCTGTTAGAATTGTTGACAGCAACTGGATTAGATATGTTCCACATTTAGACACTATTTCATATATAGGTTAGTCATACTCACCCCATTATCTCCTAGAATATCTAACAATTTGATGAGATCAGGTATACAAACATCCTGCGGAAGAAATTAGATAAAATTTTAATAACCGTGCATAATCAATCAAGTAATCCACACACACCATATTATGGTCCAGTTATGCACTTACTTTTACTCCTTCCTTTATACAGTAGATCTGAAGGGCACTTACTCCCTCTGAGAAGGGGTGAATTGACAGGGTAAAGGGTGGGGATCTCCTCTCCCTCTCCTAATAAATGAAAAAAGTCAATCACACAAATCAAAAAATTATTTTATATAATTGTTAGTATTATCATATATGGACATTTAGAATTTTTTAGTTATTTCTGAGAGATTAATAACATCTCAAAAAAAGGAGACATTGTTAACCCAAAAGGTAGTTCCCCATATATTCCTTCCCCGTTCAGGCACAGAGAGAATGATTAGGTAATATTTTGCTAATAAAATTAGATAATTTCAAATGCATAACCAGCTCTATTGTGCTGAAACTGGAAGTGGTAAATATAAGATCTGTTACACTTTAAGTGCTTTTTGGAAATGGTAATATAACTGATCGGCAATTTAATGTACTTTGTTCAACTATCTAATCTAATCTAACTATTAATGTACTCCCTAAATCCATCTATCTAGATATAGTTATAAAGACTGTCCTTTTTTAGTCCTCCATTAATTTTTAAAGGTGGATAGTCAGAGTGGATGAGCGAATTCTTTAGCTTTGAGAGTTCCTAATTGACTGATTCAATGCAGCATTTTCATCCAAATTACTTACACTATCATTTAAACTGCATTCAATAATTAAACTGTTAATCTACAACCCCTTCTAAACATCTATAAATATCTAGGGGTACCTGAATGGTACAAAGAAAAGATAAACAGTCAAATATAAAGCATTTATGAACCATTTAAGAACCATGTGGGTTAGCATTTTGACATTTATAACCTTTAAACATGCATTTTTAAGTTTACACATTTTTAATGTTTATGAATTTTGATCATTTACTCCTTGCTTTTAGAATTTTTTTTACACATTTACTGTATACATGCTTTCAAAATTAATGAACCCAAAACAAGAAAATATTATTGTACTTCTAAAAAAAAGTTTGTTCAAAAACTGCAGCAAACTATTTATAATTCTTGTTTCCAATTTGTTAGTTTTGGTTGTGTTTCATTTAATGAATCACTTGTACTTGCATACACCTCCGTTTCCTGGTATGAAGATTATTTGCTTTTATGAATTGGACTTTTGTAAGGACAATTAATCCTGTTAAACTGAACATAGCTTGCAGTGATTAAATGGGATGATTACAATTAGGATATCTCTCTGATCTAACATCTTCAGAGGTACAGGTATGATCTACATGCATGTAATATCAGGAACCTGAATGGGCTTAAATAGGCTTAAAAACCTCCATAAGCCAGCACTGACCACAAATAAATATTGATAGAATTTTTTAAATTTCAGTTGAAGTCAGAAGTTTTCATACACTTAGGCTGAAGTCATTAAAACTGAATTCACACTCCACAGCTTTCATGTCAACAAACTATAGTTTGGCCAAGTCTATAGGGATATCTACTTTATGCATGACAAGTAATTTTTTCAACAATTGTTTACAGATATAATAAATCTATAATTAAGCAATATTACACATGATTGACTGCTGTTTTGTTGAAGATCAGAACAGCTGTGATGCAGTCGAAGGCACTAGGGTGCAAAGTGCCAAAGGCAGCACAAACACATCTGATAACAATAGCCTAATGTTCAACACAATACCATTCCCTCATGTGTGATATTCTTTTTATATAAACAGTTTCATAACCACCATTTATTAATTAGCAACAGATTATAATTTGTTTGTGTATTTAACCAATTATTTTGCTCCGACCAATACATATCCCTCCGTAACTGGTGAACCTAACTACTGTAACCACGCCTGCCAGAGTTTTAAATTATTACCAGTGCTATGTAGCCAAAAGGTGAGGAGAATAAAACATGGAAGTAGTGGATATGCCAGGAAATCCTGTAAGTTTCTCTTTATATTTCCACTAATTGTGCTAGAGTGTGGAGTTTCTTGTCCCACTCACCAAGCAGCCCTTGACCAGGGATGTAGCAGTAAATTAAACAACAGAGGCAATTTGGAACAACTTGGAAGCAATTGTTAAGGAGACAAAGTGTAACTTTAAGATGGGATATCGGTATCAAATGTGTTCTTGCTGAAAGTGCTTCTGTGACTGGTTTATAATGTGGGATTTGATGCTCTCTCCTCAGTAGTGACCTTATTTCGCCAATGCTAGCCGGAGTGGGTGAAAGTGTACATACAGTCAATTGGCTGAGACATTAAGGAGCTTTATAAATGACAGAAAAAATGTCATGGCTACAGAATCGTCTCATAGGTTAATTGACATCATCTCAGTTGGAATCATTTGGAGATGGAAATGGAGTTGATGTATTTTATGGACTACCTTCAAACTCAGTGACTCTGTTTGGCATATGAAAATTTTTAAATCAAAAGAAGTCAGCCAAGATCTCAGAGAGAAAAATGTGGACTGGTTCATCATTGAGAACAATTTTGAAATGTCTGATGGTACCACATTTATTTACAAATATACAATGAGCCCATGCAGCCATCATACCACTCAGGAAGGAGATTCATTCTGTCTCCTAGAGATGCAAGTACTTTTGTACAAAAAGTACAAATCAATTCCAGAAAAATAGCAAAGTACCTTATAAAGGGAACAAAACCTACTGCTCCAAAATCGCCATAAGAAGCCAGACTATGGATTGCAGCTGCACAGAGGGACACAGAACTAGAGAACTTAGTACTTCTTGGAGAAAACTTCTCTGGTCTGATAAAATAAAATGTGACTTTTTGGCCATGATAAACATCTTTTTGTCTAGAGGAAAAAGGGGGAGGCTTATAAGCTAAAAGGTCATCACCCAACCTTGAAGCATAAGGGTGGCAGCATCAGAGGGACTGGTGCACTTCACAAAATAGATGGCATCATGAGGAATGAAGATTATATGCATATATTGAAGCAACATATCAAGACAGCAGCCAGAAAGTTAAAGCTTGGTCACAAATGGGTCTTCCAAATGACCCATGCATACTTCCAAAGTGGTGGAAAAATGGGCTAAAAACAACAAAGTGAGGGAACTGGAGTGGCCATCACAAAGCCTGCCCTCATTCCAAGAGAAAATCTATGGGCAGAACTGTGTGCTGAACAAGGCACCTTCAACCCTAGGTTTACACCAGTTCTGTCAGAAAGAATGAGCTAAAATTTCAGCAAGTTGTATATGTGTGACCCAAGTTGCTAATTTAAGGGCAATACTACCAAATAGTAAGTATATGTAAACTTCAGACTCACTGGGAATCAGATGAAAGAAATAACAGCTGAAATAAATCTTTCTCTCTACTATTATGCTGACATTCTTAAATTAAATAATACATTTTACAGTATTATAATTTTAATAAGTAATAAAAAACCCTTCAAGCATGACCTTGATGTCCACTTTAATAACAATAACACTATAACATTAAAATCATACAAACATTCTCATAAAGCAGGAAAGTTTTCTTAAGTAAATGGAGCAAATGGACAGTACCTCTAGTTCAAGTATGCGAAATTCAAGCAACTCATTCTGGTCTTTAGAGTCCTGGAGCTCTTGCTGCAGACGGGAATTTTCATTATCCAGCTTTTCTATCTGTCAAAGAGAAACATAGATAGAGAACAGTAAACAAAAATATTTAAAACATGCTCATACGTTTCACTCTAAAAATTAGTTAATTTCCACCAATGAGCTAAAACATTATGATCTCCTGCCTAAAATTCTTTTGGTCCTTGCTAACAAAACAGTGCAGGCTCACCAAGGAGTAGATGCTACATTACAAGACCACTAAAGGTTGTTAGCAAACAATCCACAATCAATTATACATAACTTTACTTTACACACAGACACACAGACACACACACACACACACACACACACACACACACACACACACACACACACACACTGTGAAGGCTAAAAAAATCAAACGTTAACAACTAAATATTTCCATTGCCCAACTTCAGCTTTGATTATTATGCACATTCGGTGTGCCAATGTTTCTACAACCCTATGCAACGCCACAACATTTATTTTTTATAAAGAGTTGCATTACTTTTTGACTGCAATTGATGTATTGATGAAAGGAGGGTTAGACCACTCCGAAGCCATCAGCTTATCTGTGTTGTTGGGTCGGGTGTTTCTCATTTTCCTCTCAACAGTACTCTATACATTCTCTGTGGGGTTCAGGTCAGAATAGTTGGCTGGCCAATCAAGCCCATTTATGTTTATCATGGTCAGTAAGTTCTAGTTTTAGCCCCGTGGGCAGGTGCTACTGTAAGTCCTGCTGAAAAAGGAAATCGGCATCTAGATAAAGCTTATCAGTCGATGACCAACACCAGCAGATGATATGGCACCCCAAATAATCACTGACTGTGGAAACACACTGCATGTAGCCGCATAATATGAAAGAAAACCTCATCGCCAACATAAATCATAACACTGTGTTATAATAATTTCAATTGAGCTCTGGTGCAAAGATGGTCCAGACATGGATCAATGTTATAAAATTAATCAACATTATTTGCTTTATCTATGAGTTTTCCTAATGTTTTGACTCACCTGTGTACATAGAATACGAGTCAGCATTCAAATAAAACAATACAACTGGCCCTCTAACACTTAAACAGTAAAATAATGAAAATATCAAACCTTCTCCAGGAGCTCTTGATTGCGAACGAGGAAAAGCTGTTTTTCTTCTACCCATTTGGAATCCTTAAACCAATAAAAGCATTAATTAGGTGCTGTATGTATTTTACCATGCTTCAAAGGCAAAGGCTCCATAATAACAAATATAATTGCACCATGTATGAATGAGATTTGTTTGAAAACATGCTTAGGCCCTGATTGTTTGTACAAAATATGGAAGGGAAAAATCAACAAACAAAAATAAAATCAACCTTGGAATGATGGCCTGAATTCACATGGCATGAACACTGCTAATGAGAAACAACTGTTTTTAAATCAGACTGGTTCCGGCTTTCTAAAATACCATTTGATGTGCAGGATGTAGCCTTGTCATAGTCCGGTTGTTTTTATTTTCACTATACATTTCTAGTCTGATTAAGATTTTCTTTGCTGGTGTCATGAATTATAGGAGACGAAAATGCAGACGTATGTTTTAATATAATACATACAGTCGGTACATACTTAAATATTTGCACAAATACACAGCTTTCATGTTTGTGCCTCTTTACACCACCACAACGGATTTAACATGAAGAAATCAAGATCGGATTGAGATGTCAAATTTGATCTTTAATTCAATGGGTCTAACAAAAAGAATTCATTATCCACTTAGGAATTACAGACACTTGTTTTTCCATTTTCCTCCATTTTCACAGGCTCAATTGTTTCCACGTAATTGGAAAAACTAACAGTCAGAACTGTTAAAATTATTTATAATTATTGAAAAAAAGCAACCACTGAAATCTCAAACCCATGGAAAGCTGAGATTCCTTCAAACAGAAAGAGCAACAAACAAGCAGCAACTCAACTCAGCTTTCCATGAATTCCAGACTTCAGGCAGGGAATGGCTAAAGTTTGTGCATCTAAGAAATAAAAAGAATGTTATTTATTGGTGCAACAATTAATCAATGTTGTTGAATAAAATCGTTAATCAAATTACATGGTGTAAGAAATTATAGTCTGCCCCCAACACAGACTTCACTCCTAAACGTGTATTAAAGCATGCCTATTTATCATATGATTTAATTATCACAGAAGCGTTTCTCTCGGATCTCCCTAACTCCATTTTATCACTCCATTTTATCACTTATAGGACACGTGACTTTCAGGTCTATTCAGATAGGTGAGAACAGAAGATTCTTTCTCCATTGTTTCATCTATTTTACATTTAAAACGAATTCTTATTTACATGAGGAGCAAGAAGGTTTGTGTAAAATGGTATAAAGGTTCAGTCAGAAATAGCTCAGTATTCAGTTTGACATCGCTGTACCCAGAGTGCTGCATGTATTCAGTTGCTGTTACGCTGTAATAAACTTTGTCTTCATGAAGATCTACGACATCATCTTAATTTTTTCTTACAATGGCAACAAATTTGTTTCATTTATGACGTCAAATTTGTTGATTCATTTACAACGTCATTGTATCAAACTGTGAATGTGTACTGTATGTGTTAGGTGTGAATGTACTGTATGTGTTAGGCTTACTGGGGAAAAGTGGGAAAACCTTCCCACAAAGCAAAAAAAATCAAGCAAAACAGCCACTAGAATTAGAGGGAAAGACTTTGAGGAGAATGTGAGAGTCTGGTTAGGGGGAAAGGATTCACACCTGAAGAGAATGTGGATAATCACTAACTGTGTGTTGTTGTTCAACCATTATAAGTGAAATTCAGACTGCCCCCCAAGGTCCTTAGGAACTTCTATTTCTGCACCACAGAGACCACCCTGATGGGAAATATCGCCACCTGGTTCGGGAACAGTACCATGCAGGACAGACGAGGACTACAGAGGGTGCTGCAATCAGCTGAGTGCATCATCCAGACCGAGCTCCCTGACCTGACCTCAATTTACAGCTGGACCAAGGCCAGAAAGATCATGAAGGACCTCAGCCACTCCAACAATGGACAATTTTCTTTTCTTTTCTTTTTTTTATTTTAGGTCATGGGCGGTTGTACAAGCATTTCACTGCATACCATACTGTGTATGACTGTATGTGACAAATAAAAATTTTATTAGAATTTTGGCTATGTCAAATATACCTCAAAAAATCGATGAATACATTTCCCATATTGCAAATATTGCAAATAATAATTAATAGCAATTTTTCCATATCAAGTACAGAAAAAATAAAATCACATTAGGGCTGCAACTAATGACTATTTTGTTAACTGATTAATCTTTCGATTATTGAAACGATTCATCAATTAATTGGATTATAGCTGGTGTATTTACTCAGTAGCTCTTACTAAGCTATTAGCCTTTTAATTTAGCTTGAGGTTGTTTTGTGAATGTGGTAACTAACAAAGAAAAATAATAATTAATATACTTCAGTAAAAATGTCTTATAAGCCTTCCTGATGAAACAACCTCTAAAACCATGGACTGTGGTAAAGAACCTGAGAGTGGCCAATTCAATCTGACGATCTGGTTAATCAGTGCAAAAGTGTGTGTGCGCGCGCGTGTGTGTGTGTGTGTGTGTGTGTGTGTGTGTGTGTGTGTGTGTGTGTGTGTGTGTGTGTGTTAAAATGACAGTGCAAAAGCATGAAAGAGAGAGCGATAAGAACACGCACACAGTGCTGTAAAGCCAGTATGGGACATTCAACTCATAGCAACACAGTCAGTAATCATCCTTTCCCACATATCTAACTCACGCGGACTACACAAAGAGGCCACGCCCTTCCAGAGTATTTCCCTTTGATTCTAGCTGCTGTTTTGCTCAATTAAAGTGTGAACATTGTGAACATCATATTAGAGCGCTCACAGTTCGTGAGAGAATCAAGCGCAAAGACAATTCGATCGATAATTGACAATTTGAGCAAAAGACGACAATTAAATCGACAATTAAATTTGTTGCCAGCTAATTTCAATTTTAGTCAACAATGTTGCTTATTTGTTGCACACCTAGAATCAATGTGTAAACAAGGAGAAATGCATTTGGTTAAAAATGTATACAGGTAAATGTGATAAAAACTTTAAGTAGGCTTATTGAATAATTACATTAAATATCCTTTATTACTAAAAATTCTTTATTAAACTCACTTTAAAATTGATATTGTCAGTTTATCTATATAGATGAATTTACAAAAATTCTATACTTTGAAAAAGATATATAAAAATGTTTTTTTAATACTATTTAGTACAAGTCTCCAAACAGGCATGAAGAACCAGAGGTTCAGCACTCAGGCAGCAAATTGACCACAATTTCTAATTAATTTATCTGTTATTTACCAACTGGCATAAACATACAGTAAAAAGTGAAAGCTTAGCCACAGTCCAGCTAATCAGTAGACTTTGTGGGATGGTCGTGACCTGAAGCTTTGTAGGCCGGTCAAGTCTCCTGAAGCACTGTGGGAAATGTGCTCAATGCAGGTACAAAGTAATAGAAACCCACTTTGGTCTGTGTCTTAGCATTTGATTATGCAAGCTCAGTGGACTTCCCACAGGTCTGAAATATACTTGCTGTACTCAAAACGACCTGGCATTTTATATATAAAAAGTTTAAAGTATAAAAACAAACATTGTGGGGCCAAGTTATAATTTGTTTCTATAAGAGATGGATCTTGTCCACACAAAATAAAAAAAATTACACCCCCTTGCACTCCAGCCTCCTTATGTCTATGAATAGCAATAATGAAATGTCCTGACAAGGAAAATGTTTAATGAAATGTCCTTACAAAGAAATAAAAACAAATGTGTGTGTGTGTGAGTGTGTGTGTGTGAAAACTGCAGAGAGAAATGCAGGAGACTGAAGTTTACTCACTTGTCCTTTGGAAGCCAGCTCTTTTTCTAGATCTTCAATTTTTGCTTTATACCTCTCCACATCAGCATGGAGCTGATCATGAACCTGTAAAAGCACATACATTTTTTTGGCGTAAAAAGATTTTAAGTTTTTTTTTGCTGACCCACCTCATGAAATGGTTTTAAATGAGATGTCCAGCATTGAGGAGAGCAAATGTTGACTAACATGTGTGATCACTGCATGAAATCATTACACACATGTATTTTGTGTAGCAGAACAAGCTCTTCTGATCTGACAGTCATCCTTTGGATATGGATGAGCTTTTCTTTCTATATAATTTCATAGATATCATGCCACATCTCCTGTTTAGACCAAATAATTTCAAAAGTTACATGGTTTTACTTTTCATTAGGAAAAATAATGGTGAAATGGATAACCTATTAACCAGTATAGATTATCTTTTCTAGCTATTACCAAATAAATCAACCATTGATTTATTCCTCAATTGATCTTTACTGTTAATGTAAGAAAGTCACTGTGAACTAATACATGTGGGTTGGGCCAGCAAAGGGTGGGCCAACATCATATGTATTAAACACTATAGATTAAGAATTGGATGTTACTCCAATTCTTAGTTCATATGCGAAGACAGGCGAACGAATACTTTTGTCAAGATTGTTGTTATGCACTCTGAGATAAAAAATCGAACACTTATTTACATGCTGTTTTGTGGCTGAGGAAAATAAATAAATGCTTACACATGATTTGTAAGGGTGCTAGTGTGCAAAGACGTGCTGAAATTACTTTGTTATATAGCACTGATCTTTTGGAATTTTAAGAATATTCTCAAGCTCCTGGACCAACTAATTAGATCAGACTCTGTAAATCTTTGCTGTGCAACTATGGATTTTAAAGTCCATCATCCTGAAAGCAATCCAGTCAGAACACCAGCCATCACAGGCTAAAAAGTTAATAGGCATTAAACCCCTCCACCACTGGAGACATCACTAGCTGTTACTCTTACTAGAAGCTTTTCTCTGAGGCAAGTGCCTTTGAGGTAAAATTGAAATGTTTTCTGGCCTCACTTGCTGACTTGAAGTTTCCAATGATCAAAGGCATGGATACTGTACAACTTCCGAAAAAACTGGGTCTGTAAAATGTTTGGAACAGAGAACTTCCCAAAGCCATAAACTTTATTATTTATTATTGACTGCAGACATGTCTCTCCACAAGCAAAGCTATGCTCAGGTGCAATGGTTCTATTTTAGCTGAACATTAACTAATATTTTGGAGACATCTAAGACTTATGTTAACATATTAAAAAAGAGCATAATAGGTCCTCCTCAAAAAGAAATGTGAGTGAGTAATCTAACTTGCAGAGTGTGCAACATACAGAGACATGGGTTCAATGCTGTATATTTCTGGTTTGACTGTTCTCTGTCATCTGGTATTGCTTATATTTATCTGTGCAACAATTTCTTGTCCTCTAGTTTTGTTTGCCTTGCATTCAAGGCAGCTGTGAAGGTACTTGTAGTAAACTACAAATGAATACAGTACAGAAATAGGAATTACCTTGGCTTCCATCTCAGCATCAAACACACCACCTTTCTGCTCCTGCAGCAAGGCATAGGCTCTCTGGAGAGCTTGGTACTCCCGAGTCAGCTGCCTGAAGCGCAACTCAGACTCCTCAGTGGCCAAACCCTGCAAAAAACATTAATTCAATGATCCATGAGACTTATTCAATATTCAATATCAACTTATACACCCTTTTGGAGATATATGTACATACTGTATATACATGAATATAGCTTTCACAACTACAGCTATGTTGCCTTTAAAGACAGTTCAAAACGACAATTTCTATAAAACATCAAATGCTATACTGTTAGTTACCCATAATTATGTTAAAGTATACATTGTTTTCTTCTCACCTCATCCAGTTCTTCGTCTGGTGTGGCTGGAGTACGATCCATACGTAAAGAGGCCACAGAGGAGGTCTCAGAGTCCACTGACTCTTCATCGTATCCATAAAATGTGTCCACAACAATATGCCTCTGAAAAGGAGAGAATATTTTAGTAAATGTGAAGAAGTCAATATTTATCGTCTCAGTCACTTAGCAAGTAAATTATACATATGTATAGAAACAGACAAATTAAACCATACTTTTACAGCCTAACGATTGTAGATCTATGTCTTTGTGTCATTGCGATAAGAAATTAATTGTATTTAGGTCCTTTCTACAAATATCATTTTTGAAACCTTCTTTTTGTTGCTGTCAGCTTCTTTTTTGTTGCTGTCACTTTCCCACACAGAGTATACTTTGATGGGCTGTCAGAGTACATGAACGGCTGCCCAAGTATATTTGGCCACCCATTTTAAAATTAATCAGTAGTTCCTGTTCATTATGCTACAGTGAGAGCGGTGTACTGAGAGGCAGTAAATGCAACAGTTGCCAGCTGTGGTAATAAGAATAAAAAGGGTGTACTGACGGTCAGCACCTCCTCTGAGGAGACCAACAACTTTACACAGTGAATGGGAGAAACTCAGTAGATCCGTACCGAGAACACAACATTGGTAAATGACCAACTTAAAAAATACTTAATAAATAAATTAATGCTTTTACAAAAGTCCTGCCAGTGTGTGTCGATGGGGGAGGCTCCAAAACAATTAAGTTTTTTTGATATGTCATGTAGAATGATATGTCAATTTTACTGCTACCAGAATATGGGAATGAAGTCACAAAAATATACTCACAAAATGGGCATATTATTTTTATTTATTTGGTCACACAAACAACCGAAAACCATAAACACATGTGATCATATGATTTTGTGCTTTTTTGTGCCTATGTGACCCATTTTTTTTTTATGTGTGTATATTTATGTCAATTTATAGTGCACAATTTTGACCCCCTATACATTTATTAAAACATTACTGTAGTAGACCACTCAGCTAAACAGTAAGCTAAACAGTATTTGCAAACAGTGCTATTAGTTTTAGCCTATTTTAGTAATAAACACACACTAACAAACAAATTAATGCATTTAACATTATTACACCACCAGATGATGATGATGATGATAAATATGATATCATACCTTAATAGGCCTGCTTCGTTTATGCCGTTTCTTCCTAAGAAGTTTTTCTCTATCCTAAAACAAAGGGAGGGAATGAAACAATTAAGGCAAGTGTTTTATAAATACAAAGGTGCCAACATTACTTACAGTTGTCCTCAAAATTCATACCCATGGTATTTTTTAAAATAGTTTTTTGAGTTGTTTTCTGTGATGAATGAGTTTTACAATACTTTTATATATTTAACATGTGACAAACAACTGAAGAAATTATAACGTGATGTTTCAGGAAACATGACATTTCATGGGTATTTACTGACAAATACTCAAAAAACATCATGTTCAGAATTATCCATACCCTTTATATTACAATGTTTCAATAATCAGTAGAAAAGCCTTGGTTGTTAATGATGGTTTCCAAACACTTTTTGTAGGTCTCCACAAGATTTCTACAGGTCTGGTTTGGTTCGGATGGTTTCCCCACTCTTGCCCTGACCCGGATCTTAAACTCTGTCCACAAATTCTTCTGGATGGATGACCAGAAGTTTGGATATTTATCTAGGTGAACCCTCATAATGACCAGGTGCTCATCCCATTGTCTTTGTGTAAGAAATTATGCCTTTCTGGGGCGATGTCCACGGAGACCACCTCGATGCAGAATTTGTTGAACCATGAATATTGATACAGTCTCCCCTGCTTGGTTGAGGGTGCCTATTAGAGCTTTGGTGGTCATATGGGGTTGTTGCATTGCGATAGATCTTTCTAGGGACTTTTAAAGTATGCAGGAATGTTCACCACTGTCAAAAACTGATGAAATTTAATTGCACACTAATAAGTGTGTTTAAAAAAAAGTATAACACAACCTATTGAATTTTTAAATAAACACAAATTTTTTATGTGTTACTGTAAAGTGCACGAAATGAAGGTATAAGATAGCGCTTATCAAGTTATTAATTTTCAAACTCATAAGTGCATATTGAAAAATGTAGCAGTTAGCCCTGTAATGTGGATGGTAAACCCAAACGTGGAATTAGCACGAGCAGGCAGGATAACTACTGATTATTTTTAGAACTCTCTCGGAGCGAGAGCGAGAATTTATACAAAGAAACCCGCCTTCTAAATACACACACCCAATCAAAAGCAAAAGCCCCAAGAAAGTGAGTTTAGGCGAGTGAAGCGTCGGCGATAGCATGGGAAAACTCAATGACTGAGGGAGTGTAAAACGCCATCTTGTCTCCTTGTAGTGAAGTAAGGGTGAAGTAGTGAAGGGTTTGCGCTGAGATGTATGGAATACCGAATGGATCAGGAGCGCCGCAGGCAGCTGTAGCCGGTAGGTGACAGGGTTCATCCGGAGGTTCACGCGGTATGGTCCGATGAATCTTGGTGATAACTTTCGTGATTCTGTCTGCAGGTGTAGGTTTTTTGTTGATAGCCATACATTTTCACCTACTTGGTACATTCGTCCCCGTGGGTGTCGACGGCGATGTTGAAGAGTGTAGCGGGTGTTAGCGTGTCGGATGGCGTTGTTTGCTTTTCTCCAAAACCGTCAACACCGGCGAACCAACTGTTGGGCCGTCGGTACTTGGTGGTCGAACATCTGAGGTTGGAAACCATAGCATACCTTGAATGGGCTTAGGTTGGTGGCAGAGGACGTGTGGAGGTTGTGAGACAGCTTAGCCCAAATGAGGTAGCGGGACGTGAACTGGGGCTCCCTGTCCGAAACAATGTCCTTTGGAAACCCATGGACGCGGACTACATGCTCTAATATCAGCTCGGCTGTCCTTTTAGCTGACGGGAGTCCGGAGAGGGCCACCAGGTGTACAGCTTTGGAGAACCGGTCAACGATGGTGAGGATGGTGTCTTCTCCTTTGGAAACCGGCAGGCCCGTGATGAAGTCGACGGCAATGTGTGACCAGGGCTGGCAGGGAACCGGGAGTGGCTGAAGTCCACCTGGCGATGGCTGGTTGCTGTCCTTGGACCTGGCACACACTGGGCACGCCTGGACGAACTTGTCAACGTGCCTCCTCATATTGGGCCACCAGAAGGAGCGTTGAATAAATAGTAGGGTGCGTCGCCTTCCGAGGTGTTCAGAAATTGGGGAGGAGTGTCTCCGCAGTCTGTGCCTGGCGTACCCTTGTTTCCAAGTCCCTATTGATTGGCGCGAGGATCTTGGTGGGTGGTAGGACAGGTGCGGGGTCTGCCCGGGGGACGTCTTCCTCATGTAGTCGTGAGAGGGCGTTGGCCTTAGTGTTCTTGGACCATTATAATTATAACCAGTTATAATTTTCGAAAAACAATGCCCACCGCGCCTGTCTGGGGTTGAGTTGTTTCAGGGTGCGGATAGTGATGAGGTTCAGACGATGAACGGCTCTCTGGCGCCATTCCTCCAATGGCCCACTTTATGGCCAGCAGTGGGGTCAAATTTCTTGGAGAAAAAACTGCAGGGGTGCAGTTTTTGGTCTGGACCTCGCTGGGAGAGAACAGCCTCTGCGCCCACATCCGAAGCGTCTACCTCCACAATGAATGTATGTCAGCATCTGGGTGAAGGAGGATGGGGGCAGTGGTGAAGCGGCGACAGAGTTCGTGGAAGGCGGAGATGGCAGTTGAGATGAGGTTTAAGGGGTTAGTTGACGGACGAGTCAGAGTGGTTAATGGAGCTGCAACTGTTCTGTAGTCCTGGATAAAGCGACTATAGAAGTTGGCAAACCCGAAAAATCGCTGGAGTTGTTTGAGCGTCTTGGGTAGGGGCCAATGACTCACAATTTCCAGTTTCTGCGGGTCCATGGCCACACCCTGGGGCGAGATGACAAAACCCAGGAACGTGATGGAGCGCTCGTGAAAAGCGCACTTCCCCAACTTACAGTACAGCTGGTAGGTGAGCAATCTCTTTAGGACGCTCTGACATGCTGGACGTGTTCGTTGACGGTTCGACAGTAGATGAGGATGTCGTCTAGGTAGACGAACACCCAGCGGCCTAACATGCCTCGGCGGGTGCGTTGCAGACACCAAAGGGGATTCTTTTGTAGTGTCCTGTAGAGGTGATGAAGGCTGACTTCCACTCATCGCCCTCTTTGATGCACACCAAGGTGTAGGCGCTCCGGAGGTCCAACTTAGTAAAAATAGTGGCACCAGAGAAGGCGTCCAGGGCAAAGTTGGTAAAAGGAGGGGGGGGGGGGGGGTAGGACGTGTTTTGGCGTGCTCTCGCCAAACTCTTGTTTTTTTTTATATAAATAAGCGCTTTATTTTACAAAACGCTTATATAAAATTTTATATGATTTTCGGTTTGAAATAAGGGGAAAATTAATATGCGGGTCAATGGCGGAAAAGCTACGCAAATATAAATACGACGCATCATCCAACACTAGGCCCAGTAGGCCCAGTGTCGCCTCGTCTTCGTGCTCCACCGTCACTCGGTCTCTTCCGGGCAGTCCAGAGAAAATGGATGCTGACGCCTTAAAATCCGAAATTCTTCGCTCATTAAAAGAAGACATCTCAGCAGTAATTAAGGCTGAACTGAAAAATGCGCTCGCCGGTGATTTCAGCTGCCTTAAAAACAAGATACGATCCGTTTAAAGGTAAATTATAAATAATGCGGCAGCGTTTCATACCGAAACAGAGCAGATGAAGGCCGTGATACAGGAGGTGGAAGGCGGCCTATCATCGTGGTCAGACGAGGTGACGACTTTAAAATCTGTGGTGACTGGTTTAAAAACAGAGATAGCTGAGTTGAGAGGGAAATGCGAGAACATGGAGGGAAGGATGAGAAGATGCAATAGCAGGATTGTGGGAGTAGTTGAGACGGATGGATCAAACTCTGTGTTTGTTTCAAGGCTGCTAAGAGAAACATTGCAAATGGAGAGAGATATGCTTGTGGACTACTCGCATAGGATTCAGGCTCAGAGAAGGTCGGATGGGAAACCACGCGTCATCATGGCTAAACTTCACTATCACCAAGACTGTGTCGAGGTGTTGAGCCGTGCGCGTGCTCTGGCTCCGCTGAAATTTAACGGAGAATCAGTCGCCATCTTTCCCGATTATACTGCGAGCGTTGCCAAGGCCAGGGCCACGTTCACGGAGGTTCGGAAATTATTGCGTAACCGTCAGGGAGTCCGGTTTGGCATACCCAAACCGTTTACGTGTTTCACATGACGGAAGAGAAAAGGTATTTACAGATGCAGAGGAAGCGATGAGGTACATCAAGAAAAACATTATCCCTACAGAGGCTTGAAACTCATGTAAACACTTAACTAATATCCGTCTATACAGTTTTCCAGCCTAGATCACGCTTCAGTGGAGCAGTGACCTTTTTTATTTGCACTGTTTTTAGCTCCTTTCAGAGGATGTAGAAGGTATTATTCAGTCATAAGCAGACTTTCCACGGATAATTCTGACACGACAATATTTACTTAATAGTCTCGCTGCTGATAAAAACATCACTGATTTTATTATAAATGCATTTCCGCCTCTCTTTTTTATTTATTTATATTACTGTTATTATTATTATTATTTATTTAATTTTTTACTACATCTTTTAGTAATTATATAATATTGCTCTTCCTCAATTGTGAGCTTGTGTTGCTCAGTTGCATTTTAAGAGAAGTGTCTAATATTATTGCCTTTGCCATTAGGCTTACTTTTATTTACTTTTTTTCCCTATCGTTAGTATTGTTATTACCATTATTATTGTTATTACTATGTTATTCTGCAGGTTTTACAATATATCATAATGCGCTATTTAAGTTACTTTAGTATGGTGGGTTTGGCGGGAGCGTGAGCTGTTGGCTCTGTAGAGCTCCCAACACAAAC
Source organism: Clarias macrocephalus (assembly GCA_011419295.1). Lineage (NCBI taxonomy): Eukaryota > Metazoa > Chordata > Actinopteri > Siluriformes > Clariidae > Clarias > Clarias macrocephalus. The sequence goes on from JAAGKR010001452.1 coordinate 51,352, forward strand.
ACTTCATGTGTGGATTTGTTTTCCTAGGGTATCATGTTCACCATGTTCTTGTAGGTGATAAAGGGGGATGGGGAAGAACGGGGTTTATCGTTTTTTCTTTTCTACCAGACCTATTCTGTCAGATGTCCATCTTAATTTTCACTTGTCGTCATGTTGCTTTTATAGATTTCATATATATAAACACTTCCCTTTAAGATGACAGTTATAAAAACTTCCAAAGGGTTGGATGGCTGTTCAGTCAATTTTTTGAGCTGGAATGTTAAGTCCCTTAACCATCCAGTGAAATGTAAAAAGATATTTGCACATTTAAAACAACTTGATGCAGACATCACATTTCTTCAGGAGACTCGTTTACGTACAACGGATCATTTCCGGCTACCCTTTCTAAATCAGCACGTTCAATTAAACGTTTTCTTAAATTATATGGTGTCTTAAATTATAGCTGACGTTTGGCGGTTTCGTAACCCTACTTCCAGAGAATATTCCTTCTTCTCCTCCGTTCATAAAACTTTTTCCAGTATAGATATTTTTTTTCTGGACAAGAGACTTCTTCCTTTCATTACCAAGTGTCATTACGGAGCTATAGTTATATCCCCCTAACTATGAAAATGCGTATCCCCAATACACAATCCAGTTACCGTCCCTGGAGGTTCAACTCTCTGCTTCTATCAGAAGAATGCTGTCAACAAGGCAGGCTGAATATTTCTAAATCAAGACATACAGATGAGTATGAGTGGCGCTATATAACTATAGACCTACGCGTCAGACCTTAGTTCATTCTCTCAAGGATTAATGAGCCACAGCTCCTTTAGAGCTGCACGTAGTAGCGGATAAAATCAAGTGTAACATTGTACTTAAACAAATTCATAATCACAGTACTAAAATTACGGTACAAATGTAGAATATAATTTTATTAGTATCGAATTTAAGCAAAGTAAATGTTAACACAGTGAGCCTTTAGATTTTATTATGTGTAATTAGAAAGCCTATGCATGTACACTGTGAACCCTAATGCTCAAAGTAATTAAACACATTGAGTACTGTTAACCTAAATAATTGAATGAGTAATAATTTGGAGTACGTACATAAGTAACAATAACTTAAGTAAAACTTCCACCAATGTAAACTCTATAGAGCACTCGTGGCGCAGTGGTAAGTGTTTCGCCTGCCATGCTAAAAGCCCCGGGTTCGATTCCTGTGCT